>VZQC01013236.1:457981-597866 GCA_009823505.1 Rhizomys pruinosus | reverse complement strand
TATGATTGTCTGGATCTTTTCATTATCTGTTGTGATATTTCCCTTTTCATCACAGATTCTATTGATTTGGAGTTGTTCCTTCTTTCTTTTGGTTAACTGGGCTAGAGGTCTGTCTATCTTGTTTATTCTCTCAAAGAACCAGCTTTTGGATTCATTGTTAAGGTCTAAATTTCTAGATGCCAGCCAAGGGCTACTCTTGTAAGCAGACCTCTAAAGCATAGCCATCTCAAGACTGCTACATTAACTCTTTGCTGCACAACCAAGCTTTTCATCCTAGCTGACTGGGAAACAGAGGGAGAATTTTTTAGTTGTGTGTAATGACATCATTTTCAAAACGAGTATTTCTTCTTTTGATTTTTTTCAAAGAAGGTCATTCTCCTGGAGGACATACAAAGTCTGTCTCCAGTGTAACTTGATCAAGGGATAGGCTCTCAACAACAAAACAAAGCCTAATTTTAAAACTGGGCAAATTACTTGAATTTATTCTATACCCATGGAAGGACAATCTTAAAACTTGTGTTGTTTACTTAATACAGTGTGGGACATTGAAGTTCAAGGACCCCATTGAATAAAATCAGTTCGGCTATTTAATTCCCTTTTTTGAGGAGCCTTTATTAGTTAACTCTTTCACACCACTTAATGAATCAGAAACTACAAAACACATAAATACATACATACATACACACATGCATACATACTATATAATAAGTACACATTTAGTGAAATTTTCTTCATGCTGGATGGAATTTTCAGATGTCAGTTCTTTGATATTCTACTGGGGTTAAGAGTTGCATATTCTATTTTTTCATTGCTCTCAGCATGTACTTTTAGATGTCACACCAGGTGTGACATTTTACAATGACTCAGATTCTTTGGAATTTTAAAATCAGATGGAACTTAGCAACAGCAGTGTGACATTATCTCTCCAGTTAGAAAGCTTTGTGTTTCTTCCATAATGATAGCTGTTCATGCCTAATGCTCTGAGTGCACTATTGAAAGGTGCATAATAGCTTCACAATCATTTTCCCTTTAATACAGTACTTAGTAATATGGCTTCAGGAACCATGCGTATGAAATGCTCCATATAAAACCAAATAGTGTAATGTGGTTCTACTCTAATTAATTTCATTATGGATGTAATTTATTTATGGTTGTAATTGCTAATTTTTTTTTTACTGGCATAAAACTAAGAAAGTCAGCATGAACCACTGTATTAGTTTCCTAGAGCTACCATAGTAAATTGTCATACGCTTAAAGATAGCTTTATTCTCTTATAATTCTGGAGGGTAGAAGAATACATATCCATTTGTCACCAGCATCATAATTCCCTTTCTAATGCCTCCCAGCAGTTTTTGGTGTTTCTTGGTTTATAGCTGCATCACTTCAAAATCTGCCTCCATCTTTGATTGAACTTTTTTTTCTTTATGTGTTTCTCTGTATCCTGTTCTCTTCACAAGAACAACAGCCATTGATTTTAGGACTTTTCCTCCTCTAGTATGACTTCATCTTACCTAATTCAATCTGCAAAGACCCTACATTCAACCAAGGTCTCCATCGCTAGCACTGAAGAGGCTTTGATTATTAGATTTTTGGTTTGGTTTGGTACTAAGGGTATGTAAGTTAATTCCCAAGTAAGTTTCCAGGTTTGGATAGAAGTAAAACACACCAAAGAATAACAGAAACTTTGGCCTACAAAGGATTTATTTAGATCAACCACCCTTGTCATATCTCATCCATATCATTTCTTAAAAATGGCCACTGAGTCTTCCATGAATATGCAAAGCATTAAAGCACTCTTGACACTCTGAACCACCCACTTCTATTTTTATGGAGTCCGATTTTTCTGATCAAGAACTTATACAATCTCAGTGATCTCTTTCAAATTTGAATGGAAATTGGTCTTGCTATAATTCCTTAATGTTCTTCTATTGTAATTTTTATAAACTCATAGGTTCTAGGGGCAGAGATACAGCTCAATGGTTAAGATGGCTCAATGGTTAAGAGATAGGGTCAATGGCTGCTCTTGGAGAGGACCCAGGTTCGGTTCCAAGCACACACAAGGCAGCTAACAACCATCTGTAACTCCAGTTCCATGGGATCTCATGCCCTCTTCTGGCCTCCACATACATTGCACACACATGGCTCACTTACATATATGCTGGCAAAATAGTCAAATATAAAAATAAATAAATAAAAATTTTATGCTTTGAATAATATTCATTTAAATAAATAAAAACTTTATGGCTTTGAACTTGCAGAAATCCTCCTGACTCAGCTTCCTGAGCACTAAGGCATATACCACTACAAGTTATTTTTTCATTTTGACATATTTTTCTAATAATTAAAGTTGTACTCCTTTTGATAGAAAACACTCATCAATAGTATGTGTGCTGACATCACTATCATCCAGAAATAATGTTAACATTTGATCTCCTCTACCATCTTCCTATTGAAAATCTTCTACCATTTTCCCCTTTTATTGGGCAGCAAGAAAATAAATGATGGGGTATATAGTAAACATATATAGTAAACATTCTGACAAAGTAAATTCATTAAATATTTTAAGTTTCAGCCCCAAGACCTCTAATAATGATCAAAGCCATATATAACAAGCCCACTGCCAACATCATCCTAAATGGAGAAAAATTGGAACCATTTCCCTTAAAGGCAGGAACCTGGCAAGGCTGCCCCCTATTGCCACTCCTATTCAACATAGAACTCGAAACACTTGCTAGGGCAATAAGACAAGAGAAGGAAATTAAAGGAGTATTAATTGGAAAAGAAGAAGTTAAGCTATCCCTTTTTGAAGATGGTATGATAGTTTACCTAAGGGATGCTAAAAACTCCATCAGAAAAACTTCTATAAACGATTAAGAGTTTTAGTAAAGTGTCCAGCTACAAAATCAAACTAGAAAAATCAGTAGCCTCTCTTTACACCAACAATAAACATGTGGAGAAGGAATAGAAGAAGACCTTCCTACTCACAATAGCCTCAAAAATAATAAGATACCTGGGAACAAACCTAACGAAAGATACCAAAGATCTCTACAACAAAAATTTTAAACCCCTGAAGAAGGAGATTGAAAATGACATAAAAAGATGGAATGACCTTCCATGCTCATGGATTAGGAAAATTAATATAGTAAAAATGTCCATTTTACCCAAATTGATATACAGATTCAATGCAATCCCAATCAAAATCCCTATGAGCTTCTTCACAGACTTGGAAAAAAATCATTAAATTCATATGGGAAAAAAAGACCCCGAATAGCTAAAGCAACCCTGAGTGAAAAATGCAATACAGGGGGGGATTGCCCTACCAGACTTCAAACTATATGACAGGGCCATAGTCATAAAGACACCCTGGTACTGGCACAAAAATAGACCAGTCGACCAATGGAACAAAATTGAAGATCCAAATTTGAGCTCATACAATTTCATTCACCTCATATTTGACAAAGGGGCAAAAAAAACCCTCAATGGAGGAAGGATAGCATCTTCAGCAAATGGTGCTGGCAAAATTGGATCACCATCTGTAGAAGAACAAAATTAAACCCATACCTCTCACCCTGTACAAAAATCAACTCTAAGTGGATCAAAGATCTCAACGTGAAGCCTGAAACCCTGAAGGTGATAAAAGAAAAAGTTGGCAACAACCTTCAAGACATAGGTGTAGGAGGAGACTTTCTAAATCAGATAGCAGCCGCACAGAAAGTGAGGTCAACAAGTTGACAAGTGGGACCTCATAAAACTCAAAAGCTTCTGTACAGTGAAAGAAACAATCAAGGAGGTGAAGAGAAAACCCACAGAGTCAGAAGGAATCTTTACCAGCAACACATCTGACAGAGCATTAACGTCAAGAATTTATAAACTACTCAAAAAACAAAGAAGACAAATGACCCACTCAAAAGATGGAGTAAAGAGCTGAACAGAGTCTTCACCAGTGAGGAAATAAATATGGCTGAGAAACATCTTGAAAAGTGTTCATCATCGGGGCTGGAGAGATGGCCTAGCGGTTAAGAGCACCGACCGCTATTGCAGAGGACCCGGGTTCGATCCCCAGCACCCACATGGCGGCTGAGAACCGTCTGTAACTCCAATTCCAGGAGAACTCCAGTTCCAGGGGATTCCGAGACCCTCTTCTGACCTCCGCGGCATTGCACGACATGGGTGCACAGACCTACACGCAAAACAGTACATTCATACACATAAATAAATAAAAAAAAGTGTTCATCATCATTAATAATTAAGGAAATGCAAATTAAAACCACTCTCAGATATCATCTCACTCCAGTACGGCTAGCTGAGATCAAGAAAACAAAAGACAACAGATGCTGGAGGGGTTGTGGGGAAAGGGGAACACTCATCCACTGCTGGTGGGAATGTAAACTTGTACAACCACCATGGAAAGCAGTGTGGAGAACCCTTAAAAGACTCAGAATGAGCTTACCACCTGACCCAGTCATACCACTCCTGGGTATATATCCCCCAAACTCATCCTACAGCAAAGATACATGCACATCCATGTTTATTGCAGCTCTCTTTACAATAGTGAAGAGCTGGAACCAACCCAAATGCCCCCCAACGGATGAGTGGATGACAAAAATGTGGTACATCTACACAATGGAGTACTATTCAGCGGTAAAGAAGGAAGGCATTATGAACTTTGCAGGTAAATGGATGGAGCTTGAAGCCATTATGCTGAGTGAGGTGACACAGTCCCAGAAAGACAAACAGAGAATGGTTTCTCTCATTTGTGGATGCTAACACCAAATCCCCCAGATGAAAGGCAAGCCGAACTACAGAATGGTTATATTTTTGTTTATCTGAAAGCAACTATGTTGTTATAATGTGAATCTCTCAATGGGCTCTAGAATCCACCCACCAGTTATTTTCAGACTCTGTAATTACTGTATATGGGTGGAAAGTATGTATCCATATTTTAGAATAATATGAAAGTAACGGAGGAAAATGTGAATTCCTAAGCATAAAAAAAACTGAGAGAAAGATGCAGGACAGTTATGGCAGAATGCATGATCTGGGATGGGATGGGGTGGGGTGGGGGGAAGGGATGGGGAATATGCCTGAACAGAAATGAAAAATGATGTATGAAATACATAAAACATCAATAAATAAATTTTAAAAATATTTTAAGTTGTCAATGCCTTTGAAAAATACCAATATTGGCTAGTAAATACATAGGTACACTGGTAAGTATAGGAACCTTTAAATACAAGAAATGTAGATTTTGAAACTGCTACTTTGCTATAATTTTGGCAGAGACCTAGGAGTCTTAGAAAACTGCAGGAATCTACTGGAAAGCAAGTAGAACTCCATTACCACTGAATGAAAATGAAAAAGAGGCCAAATAGAAAAGTCTTTATAGAGCCAGGGAATATTTTTAACTTGTCAACCATTCATTTATTTGTAATAAGGACAATCAATTTCTTAAAATGTTTAAAACTGTCGTTCTAAATTACTGGACAGCTACATGAAGCCTCCAGTTCTAGCTGGAAAGTTACCACTGTTTCAAAGAGAGGAAGTTTGTTTGTATTTTGAAATAATTTTTATTTGACTGAAAGAATGTGAAGAGTGATTTCTTTATGCTTTTAGTAACTTTAAGCCTAAAGAAACCAATGTCATTGACAAAAATGATATGAACTAGTCACATAAAGCATCTTTAATATCATTGTTCCTCCAAGTGTTTCTAATGTGAAAGCATTCTGGAAACTCAATCCTGTTGGCTCAAATCGTACATACATCATTGAATGCCACTTCCCCTATAGCTTCTGTGGCTGAAAGGGGACCAAGTGGCATTTTCGAGAAAGCTTTGTCATGCTCCTGTTTTATTATAGACAAGTATCTAAGAGACTTTGCATGCCTAAATCAATATTCCTTACTCTATACTTTGTTTATGGTCTAATCAATTAACCATATGACTCTATCAAACATTTAACATTTCTTTAAACAGAATACAGAATATATTCCTCTAAATCACTTATTATGAAAGTGTGGTCACAAAACCAACAGGTTATGCAACCCTTGGGAGCTTTTTAAAAAGGGAAACTCTTGGATCTCTAACCATACCTACCGAATGAGAAATAGAACAGTGTTTTTGCAAGCTCTGGCAATTCGGCTGCATGTTCACAGTTTTGTTTCTTTAAACATGTGTTAGCTGGGCATGGTGGCTCATGCCTTTTACTCCTAGCACTTGGAAGGCAGAGGCAGGAGGATCTCTGTGAGTTCAAGGCCAGCCTGGTCTACAGAGTGAGCTCCAGGCCAGCTAGGACTAAAAGGAGACCCTGTCTCAAAAATACCAAAAAAAAAAAAAAATAAAAAAAAACAAACCATTTGTTATGTAAGTGCTAATGGTGTCACTCAGGGTAGAGCACCTGTGTACCATGTGTGAGGTTCTTAGTTCCATTTCTGGCGCCACAGAAAGAAAATAGAAAAAAGAAATCCATTCGCATATTTTTTTTTTTTTTTGGTCTTTTTGAGACACGGTCTCCCTGTAGCCCCAGCTGTCCTGGAACTCACTCTGTAGACCAGGCTGGCTTTGAACTCACAGAGATCCACCTGCCTCTGCCTCCCAAGTGCTAGGATTAAAGGCGTGCGCCACCACGCCCGGCCCATTCGCATATTATTCATACAATCATATGCATATTAAGTGAATAAAACATGTCTCTGCAATATTCAAATATTGACTGCAAACAAATGTTTTCAGCATTTAATCACAGCCTAAAGTTAAAGATTTTCTTGAATACTCCAAATATTTTACAAAGGAAAATGTAGACGTAAGATATCACATTAAGGACTGAAGAGATGGGTCAGTGGTTAAGAGCACTGGTTGCTCTTTCAGAGGACCTGGGTTTGATTGCCACCACCATCATATTTTATTTATTCTTCTTATATTTTATTTATTATTTTATGTATATGTGCATATGGCCTGCACATAGGTGAGTGTGTCCATGTTGTGCAATGCTGCAGAGGTCAGAAGAGGGTGTTGGATCCCTTGGAACTGGAGTTAACAAAGGTTCTTAGCTGGGATTCAAACCCAGGTCCTCTGCAAGAGCATCTTTTGCTCTTAACTGCTGAGCCCCAAGATTTTATTTATTCTTTTTTTTAAATTTTTTAAAATTTTTATTTATTTCTGTATGTGTATGAATGTACTGTCTGCATGCAGGTCTGTGCACCCGTATCGTGCAATGCTGCGGAGGTCAGAAGAGGGTTTCGGATTCCCCTGGAACTGGAGTTCTTCTGGAATTGGAGTTTCAGACGGTTCTCGGCCGCCATGTGTGTGCTGGGGATTGAACCCGGGTCCTCTGTAAGAGCGGTCGGCGCTCTTAACCGCTAGGCCATCTCTCCAGCCCCCAGATTTTATTCATCCTTAAATTTCCTTTTATCCCTATTCTTGCACAGTCCTGAAATTTAAATATTATTGTGCTGTCATTATTGGGTTGTCAGGAATTCTAGAAAAGAGTACTTTCACATTCCTTCAAGATTTAAGTGATTTGATCAGGATGGAAAGAAATAAATTAGCATCTCAGGAAGCCAGGGATACAAGTTAAGTAGTTGTGAGAACTGGTTGCTAAGATCAAGGTGAATTAAACTCCAGCCATTGGCCATTGGGCTGCGTATCTTATCGCTTAGTTTTCACTTTTTTCATTGGGGCTATAAGTTTTTTCTTATAGCTACTTTAACAGACCGTTCCGAATTTCATGTCTTAAATCATTAAAAAATGACTTACTATTTTGGAAGTCAGAGAGTTAAAATGAATGCTTTATATTGGATCTCCCAAGGAAGATTTGATTTCCTGCCTTTGATATTTCCTAAAGGCTGCTCAAATCGTTTAGCTCGTGGCCCCTCACATCCGTCTTCAAACCCTTCATCATTGCATCTTTTCCCATTTCTTGTCTCTTTTCGGTCTCTTATAAAGACATTTGTGATTATATTGAGTTCATCCTAGTAGAATTTTCCTATCTCAAGGTCTTTGCTTTAATGATTTATGTGCAAAATTCCTTTTGTGAAAGTGTATATTCAGGTTCTGAATATTAGGACATGGACATCTGCGGGGTCGTTATTCTGTTTATCAAAGGACTCATTGCTATCTTCCATGTTGATTCTGAGTTTATGAACAATTTGGGCAATTTGGGAGAAGAGATATTCTTTTGGCTCTGATTGCTTTTAATCTCTGACAATATATGACCCATTGTAGTATCTTTATAGCTCATTACCCTTGTCTCCTTTCAATATTTGAAAGCATACACCCTTCTTTGCATTGTTAGAAATAGTCGTCATGAAAAGACTTCTAGTTCAGAGAAGCAGTAAAGTCAATCTGAAATTTTAGATTTCTTTTTCAGGGTAAAGACTACATTATTGCTTTGGAATAAATAGTTGTATCACGTATCTCCTGGAAATTGGGTGAAAACTGAAGGTGCTTAACTACTGAACCCTTCTGCTACTTTACAAAAGTAAAGTATAAGAACACAAACCGATGGGGCCTACTTGCAGAAGAGATTCTACTGTTTTAGGACCACTTGGATTATAAATTATGTTAATTATTATGAATTATGGATATTGAAATTAATATATATGCCTGACCATATGACTATACTTAATAAAATTACCCATAAAATGTCTACTGCAACTATAGTTTTATATATAAATACCTATATATTTATAGACCCTATTTGTTTAAATAAATTTAAATGCAATGGTATTCACCATTATTTTATATTTCCCTTTTACATTTTCTTCATATTCTTTTCTTACAAGTATTGTGGCCTTTTACAAATGGAATTTGTTTCATGTAATGATTTTTACTGCTATAAATAATTATGGCTTGAAAATTGAGGATTCTTTAAGCTTGACTCCCTTCTCATTAGCAATGCCCTTGCCATTTTTAAAGCCTCTCTTGTTTCCTGGCAACAATGTGATGTTACAGACCCGTTCTGATTTTATACTGCCAAGGACATTGAATTGAATATTCTCTAATAATTCTCATTTCTTATCTGACTGTTTTGTATAGACAGTGTTAGGGACCAAAATTGATCTGCTAAGGAAGCTTGTAGGCATGGGGGGGGCATGAAAATACCAGCTATTCTACTCCCATTGGATTGCTCTTGCTGGTTGACTAAGTTGAAAGGATTTTTTTTCTAAGCATGCAAAATCTTATTTCTTCTAATATACCTTATTATATGTGGTTATCCCCTTCTCTTTTTAAAATAAAAAAGAGACTTTATTAGAAAATACCAAACTACCTTAAGGAATTTGAAGACCTGTAATGGACCAATGGTGAGAAATGCTCATTCCTGAAGGATAGTGCAACATGTAATCACAAAAGTTATATTTTAACTGAATTCTATGTGATTATGAAGAGAACATCCCAAATAATGGTTTTCTTTGTATCTGGCATAAGGGACTACAATGTGCACTCATTTCTGCACTTGAAAGTATGAGAGAGAGAGAGAGAGAGAGAGAGAGAGAGAGAGAGAGAGAGAGAGGATTCTCGAGGTATTATATAGCCAAGGCTGGCCTTGAACTGGTGGTGATTCTTCTGCTTCATCTGGACTTCCAGGTGTGCACCATAATTGACAGTTTTATCCTCAGTGCTGGTGATGGAACTAAGGCCTTATAGTAGGCAAATAGTAGGCAAATGCTCTACTATTAACTGATACCCACAGTCCCCCTCTACTTGCTTTTAAAATTTTTATATCCCTTCATTCTGGCCTTAAACTTGTCAAGCACACATCAGCGGACATTTCATGAGCTCCTACACACCTCTCTGAAATGGCTCAGCTGCTGGAAGTGCATCTTGATTCTGACAGTGTATATTAGTTTTATTTTCTGATGGATGGTTTGTTGTGTCACTTCCATGTTTGTAGTGATCATATATTGTAGAGAATTCCCCCAGGATATAGTCCTCCTACAATCTAAACATCACATAGTATTTTTCTGTTCCAGCTTCAGGACCATTTCCAGGGCTGTCTTCCTCTTGTCTTCAAACATAGAAGCCTTCAATCCAAATAGTTTCTCATGTCCTGAACCTCTTCACTTAAATGAGTTGTTAATGGTTTGGATAGTAAATGTCTCCCAATGGTTTATTTGTTAAGGTCTTACTCATTGATGTAGTAAGACTCTGGGGGAAGTGATCAGATCATGTACACTCCAACCTTATCAGAAGATTAACACATTCATTAATAACTTCCTATCTTGTGGCCTATTGCCTATTAGGAGGTGATGGAAATCTAGAATGTGAGACCTAGGCAAAGCCAGTGAATTTAGCAGTATCTGTACATACTTTTGGAAGTCATGTACATTTAAAGTAATACAAAGTATTATGTTACAGCCAAACACTTCTGAATCTCTCCTGTGAAGTTTTAGATACCATAAAATTAATGAATTCTTTTTTTTTTTTTTTTTTTTTTTTTGAGACAGGGTCTCCCTTTAGTCCCAACTGGCCTAAAGCTCACTCTGTAGACCAGGCTGGCCTTGAACTCACAGGGATTCGCCTGCCTCTGCCTTCTGAGTACTGGGATTAAAGACGGTTCTTAGCCCCCATGTGGGTTCTGGGAATCGAACCCAGGTCATCTGCAAGAGCAGTCAGTGCTCTTAACCCCTGAGCCATCATCTCTCTAGCCCCCAATGAGTTCTTTAACTATTGATTTACTAGTGGATTATGACCTTATTAAGATGTTGACATCTATTGAATTCCTTTCTCATGATAGAGTTAGTAACCTGAGTTCTACTGTGAGGATTTGTATTATAGATCCTGATGTAATTTGTATTATAGATCCTCCCCCTAAAGGGGAAGCAGATATGAAATTATTTTAACATAGCTGCAAGTACATTAGAATATTGGTTCTTCCACTTTGGAATGCTGATGAATCACCTAGGGAATTCAGTAACCTTAAAGATGTCCAATTCTCTATTTAGAGACCAGGCATCTATGTGGTACAGAAGAAAGCTCTATTACTCAACAAAGTACCATTGTCTCAGGTCATCAGATATATCAGGGCAGTTAGCTGCTCTAATGAGGTAGGCTTTCTTGGGAGTTATTCACTGGTGAATTACTCTTTCCTCAGAGGATTTGAAGTGCCTTTCTCCTTTAATTGACTCAGAAGGCACTCCTTCCAACTCATTATAGGCTCTTACCTTGAAGCATTATTTATTCTTGAACTTTTTTTCTACCTGGTTAGGAATGTAGAAAAAAAAATGGATGGGATTGTGAAAAATATGGTGGCCTAGATTCCTTCTTTATAATATTCTCAAAATTTAATATACAAACATGCCACTTGAAGATTCCGTTAGAAATGCAGATCCTGCTTTAGTAAATCTGGATGGGGTGTGAGATTCTGTAGGCCTGGTAAGATCCCAGCTGATGCCAATATTGATCTGTGGAACAATTTACTAGTTTTGGTTTGCTGCCTTTGCTGAGAAATGGCATCTCCACAAATTTTCAAAAGTGCCAATTCCTGGGCTGGAGAGATGGCTCAGCGGTTAAAAGCACTGACTGCTCTTGCAGAGGACCCGGGTTCGATTCCCAGCGCCCACATGGCAGCTAAGAACCGTCTTTAACTCCAGTTCCAGCGGAATCCGACGCCCTCTTCTGAGCTCCACGGCATTGCTCGACACAGGTGCACCAACCTACATGCAGATAGTACATTCATACACATACAAAAAAAAAAAGTACCAATTCCTAAGTACCATCCCATAGAGAGTCTAATCTTTCTGAGATCATGGACACTATATGGAGTGGGCATAAAGGGTTTTGAAAACTCTCCAAGTGACTTTCATGTGCAGCAAGATTTGAAGCCTTGTGTTTTAGTATGCCACCAAAAGGAACCAACATCATCTAGTTTTTAAGAGAAACTGTAAGGTCAATTTTTACTCCCCTATCTCGTGTAATACACAATATCTTTACATAATTCGAAGAGATGATTTATCTCAATCTCTCTTCTGATGACTTACCATGAAGAAGCTCCCATCAGAAATAATAAAAAAGGCAATTTAAAATAATATAGAAAATTTCAAACATCTCAATATATTAATTTTAAGGACCATTCCTCACACCTTTTGAAGGGACTGTGAAACAGTGTTCCAATGACTTTTAAAATGTCCTTGGTAAATTGAGCTGTAACCTTGAGCACATATGCCTAGAGAGCCTGATCTCAAGAGAGCTTATGGAAGAATGCAAGCTGAGGAGTTATCTCGGGTATGCTGGTACTCTTCTAGTTTCTGAAGAGACAGAAATAAAAGTAAAGAAATAAAACTTTAAGGGTCCTCTGACCTTTTTGCAGTTCCATGACAATCCATTCAGGTCCTGTGGCTGCCCCCCTGGTGGCCATAGCTTTGGATTAAAATGATTTCTGTCTTATTGGGGGATAAAAATATATTATAGTTGCTTATGTGTTTTTCATGCCCTTAATTTATTAAACAAAGAGTTGGAAATATGATGTGGATATTTGGGGGAATTTTGATGATTCAAAAATACCTGGACATCTAGGATCCAATGATATAAGAAAACCTATGAACATTTTTAAAAATTAGAAAAGCTAAGACATATTGATGTATGAATATGCTTTTCAATCTTTGATCCTCTACGTTCCATGAGCAGTCAGTCTTTTTAGGGCTCTTTAAATGTTATAAGCACCAGAGTTATTTGTTAGCTGTCATTCAGTCCACTGAGAAGCAGATCTCAAGATGGAGTTAGATCTGCAAGAGATATATTAGGAGAAACATCTGTGAAAGATAAAGAGGAAGGAAGCAGGGGGCAGGAATGGGGATGGAACCTGCTACCAGCAAGCAGTACTGCCCCATGTGGAAGGAGAAGGTAAAGAAGGGGTGTGTAAGGGTATACACAGATTACAGAGCAGCTCTGAAAAAGTCTTGGCTGGACTTCAGGAATCCCAGAGAAAGACTGCCTTACTTGGGTAGGTCCTGACTCAGGCAGACATGGCTCAGCTCTATTCTCCATGATAGGTCTGAGGAGAAGATGGCCTTACCCCAATGCTGAAGAAGATGCAGAAGGTATGGCAAGCAGTTCCCGTCAGTGGACAGTTTTCTCTGCATAGGAGATTCTCACTTGGAGGGCAGTTTGTGAGCATTTCCATGACTGCTACACTGCTGCTTTAAATTTTATGGAGAGAATGTGAATTTCTTTTTTTTAATGTTTCTTTGAATATCTTGAGTTTGGTCTTGTCCCTTTAAACTTGATTAAACTGATAAACTGGCATTTATTGATTATAAAGTATCATCCTGTCTCCTGGGCCCACGATTGATTTCTTATCGCTATAAAATGTAAAATAACTACTCATCACTGGATAAGATGTGGGTGGAACAACATCTGTCCTCTGTAATGACTACATGTTTAACATTAGCTTTTAAGTCTGTCATGTTGATAGATATAATGTATTAATTTTTCAGTATTTCTTAATTCTTAGGATCTTATATTAAAGGAGTTATTAAGCATAACTGGCTGAGACTGTCTTTTCTTGGTTTGCCACAGTGTGCTATCTAGCATGACAGATGCAGTGTTGGCTCGAGTGTATAAACAGTCAGATCTAGACATCCTGGCTAAGGAAGCATCCATCCCAATTGTCAATGGGCTATCAGACTTGTATCACCCTATCCAGATCCTGGCTGATTACCTCACACTCCAGGTTGGTGTTTTTCTTTGCTTTACAAAAAGTAGCAAAATCAACAAATAATTCCTGATTAGTATCAAGTGGAATGATTTACTTAAATGGTGTTTAATCATTGAAAAACTTTTAGCTAAACATAACAAATAATTATTTCCTTTGTGTGAATACTACAGATCCAACGAAAACAGTGTATTGTTACAGACTATAAGATCCTATTCTGCTCAATCCTGTTTCCAAATCTCTGTAGCCACGCTCACATCATCTGTTCTTTCAATCATTTTGCTTAATTTAACAATGGACGGAATGCAAGTGTATGTAGAAGAATGGGCAAGGCTTATGTAACTGTAGTGGTTAATATTGATTGCCAACTGGTCGGGATTTAGAATCACCTAGGAGACAAACCTCTGGGCATGTCTGTGAGGCATTGTGTATATTGGATTTATTAACTTGTGAAGAGCCACTTTAACTGTGGGCAGCACCATTCCATAAACTGGGTTCATGGGCCAAATGAAAAGGAGAAAGCAAGTTCAATGCTGGTATTCATTTCTCTCTACTTCCTCATCCTGAATGCAACATGACCAAGTGCTTCAAGCTCCTGCTAGCATGCCTTTCCCACAATAATGGACTGTGTCCTTGCTGCTATGAGCCAAAATAAACCCTTCCTTCCTTAAGTTGCTTTTGTCAGGTATTTTGTTTCACCAATGTGGAAAGTAACTAATACAGTGACCCACCCATACAACAGACTCTGTAGCTTAGAAATATGGAGCTGGAGAGATGGCCTAGCGGTTAAGAGCGCCGACTGCTCTTACAGAGGACCCGGGTTCGATCCCCAGCACCCACATGGTGGCCGAGAACCGTGTGAAACTCCAATTCCAGGAGAACTCCAGTTCCAGAGGAATCCGACACCCTCTTCTGACCTCTGCGGCATTGCACGACACGGGTGCACAAACTTGCATACAGACAGTACATTCATAAACATACAGATATAAATAAAATTAATAAAAAAAAAAAAGAATCGGAGTCAGGCCAGTCGTGGTGGCCCACGCCTTTAATCCTAGCACTTGAGAGGCAGAGGCAGGCGGATCTTTGTGAGTTCAAGGCCAGCCTGCCTGGTTTACAGAAGTGAGTTCCAGCGAAGCTGGGGCTACAGGGAGACCCTGTCTCGAAATCGACAAAAAAAAAAAAAAAAAAAAAAAAGATGAGAGGAGTTTGCTGAAGATGGTCTATTACTGCTTAGTAATTGAAAGAGAGAATCATTTTCTATCTTTTTTATAAATTGACAAAGAATACAGTGAAGAACATGCAGAATTTATGAAGTCACCAGTTAAGCCATGTGTTCCTAAATTTGGAACATGAATATCGTTTTGTGATTATGTGGTTTGGTCTACCACAGCCAATCTACATGGCATTGTCACTTGCAATCCTAACAACCAGGGTTTCTGTTGCCTCTAGATGATTCTGAGGAGACAGGGAAATCTGGATAGGGCCATCTTCCTCCTCACTTGAATAATCTATACACCTCTAAATATGAGGAAAGCTGTTCAGAGATGAAGACAAAATCAATTCAGAGAAGAGAAACAATGATGTAAAATAGCAATTTGTTTTTTGTGAGTGTGACCCAATATACACACCAGGTGGGTGCATGCTTCATCACTAAATGATGAATTCATTGAGGGAGGATGAGCTGTTCTATTCATCATTAGAGACTCCTGCAGACCCTTTTCTAATGCTTTCACATAGCAGACAGCAAAATAGGCTTTCAATGAATAAAGAGCATTTTATCAAGGGCATGAGGTCTAATGAGATGAATCAGGATTTAAATTCTAGCTTAGTCACCTAGCAGTTTCAAGATCTCCAAATTGCTCAATCTTTCGCCTTTTGTCTAATCTTTATAAATATATAAATATGGGGCTAGAAAGATGTCTCAGTCATTAAAAGCACTGGCTGTTCTTGTAGAAGACCTGGGTATGAATCTCAGCACCCATATAATGGCTAACAACTGTCCATAATTACAGTTCCAGGGAATCCAATGTTTTCTTCTGTCTTCTGCGGGCACTGCACAACTCAAGTGCACTTACAAACATACAGTCATAATACTCATACACATAAAATTAAAATAAATTTAAAAATAAAAAAACAAATACACAAATATTTAAATAAATGTATCCTATACACATTTCAAGAAAAATAAAAATACTGAGGCTGGTAGGGTAGCTAAATGGGTAAAGGTACTTGCTGCCAAGCCCGATGAACTGAATTTGATCCTGGAAATCCAGGATGGATTGAATGGCTGAAGAAGATAACAGAGTCCTGCATAGAACCGGGAAAATGGGCAAGAAGCCCCAACATTTGCTGAGGAACGATTGGCAACTAACTACTGCTGGGTGAAGGAGAGTTGGTCTTCTGCAAGGGAGTGACATTAGATAAGTTGACCAGGCCCACACTGAGGGACATTTGGGGACACAAATGTGGCTCGATAAGCATTAACATATATGGCAAAATACATGAAATCCAGTGGAGGGGCTATAGGGAGGGCGCAGATGGGGAGGGATTCTGAATGTGATCAAGATGGATAGTATGAAATTTGCCAAAAATTCAATAAAACCCCCAAACCAAGCAAAAATCAAACAACATAGACACAACACAGCTGTCAAACTAAATGGAACAGAAGCAATAATGTAACCACACACACACACACACACACACACACACACACACACAATCTGAGTCTTTGTACAATGCCTTAGTTTAAGATGTTAGGGCTTTCAAGCTACTTTTAGTTATTGTTTATGCTATTGAATTCCTCCGTGCAATGAAAAAATGTTTATTCATTCAAGCGAGGTATTTATATTGAAGTAAGGATGGTCTCCTTTACTTTAACCCTAATAACTGCAGCATGAAAGTGGATTTCTTTCCTGTATTTAATCCCCTTTACCTCTTGCTTTGTAGGAACACTATGGCTCCCTCCAAGGTCTTACCCTTAGTTGGATAGGGGATGGGAACAACATCCTGCATTCCATCATGATGAGTGCTGCAAAATTTGGGATGCACCTCCAGGCAGCTACCCCAAAGGTAGGGAGACTTTCCGCCTAGCAGGAACCTCCACTTCCATCAGATGCAACTACCCAGTGAAAATAAAGTTTCTGATCAAGGACAACATAGGTGAGGCACAAACTGTATTGCTGAATGGCAATCTGGCTTCTTAAGAACCCAATTTTCCATCTCTACAGAGAAAGCTGGTCTTGGCTGATGCCTTTCACTCCACGAGTCTATGGTAAAAACGTATCTGAATTAGTTCATTGAATGCCCTGGTGCCGGTCATTCTGATGACTGGAATCCTTGCATGACTGTGAAAATAACCCCTATATTCTTTCTATCCTGATGCTAATCTCTTATAGAATACATGGAAAGCCTAACTTCTTTTTTTTTTAATTTAATTTTTATTGATGGTTTGTGCATTTCGTACATCATTTTCCAATTCAGATCAGGCATATTTCCCTTTCCCTTCCCCCCACCCCCACCCCATCCCAGATCATGTATTCTGCCATAACTGTCCTGCATCTTTCAGGTTTTTTTTTCCTTTTTTAGCTATAAGTGATAATCCATGAGTATAAGCATCCTTCGTGCAAAACCAATCTATAGACTGTTGTGCCCAAACCCCCACAGTCCCACCATTCAGTGGGGGGTGACAGGTTGTTTATTCAATCAAGTTGATCAAATGAGTGTCCAGACTACATCGCTGTAGTTTCACCGTTCACCCCAATCGCAGCCTTTACATTCTACCACGCCCCCTCTTCCACAAATTGTTCCCTAGGCTCAGAAAAGGGGCACAGGTGGATGAGAAGTAAAACTGTCCTCTCTCTCTCTCTGGAGCTGTTGACTTGGATTCTGGTCAATTCTGGCTGTTTCCTTTCATGGGCTGACAGTTTGTTCAGGAGTAACCTTTCGAGCCTACTAATGAAGCACAAGCAATTAGATATATAGGTATTTAAGCAGCACTAATAGTTATGGTAGGTTACTTTGGCATAGACACATATGTTTGGATGATATGTTAATCCATGAATTACATTTTTACCCCCTGATAAATATGACAGGGTCTTACTGTGGCTTATAACATCTCCTAACCTGTAGAGGATGTAGGCTTGTGGCATCAGCCATGGGTTATTCCTCCAAGGAGAGAGCCAATAGCCAATTAGATTTGGGATATACAGGCACATGGCTGCCTCTGCTGCACAGTATTTCCAGGCAGGTGAGGTGTAGCTGGTGCTGACGGTGGAGTCTTGCTTGACTCAGGGAGACCCATATTTGCTTTATTGGTTTAGTGGCCTTTGGTAACACTCTCTGGCATTCCAGAGTCCATCTGTACACTTGCATGTGCGGTCTCAATTCTTCCCTCCCATGTTAACGTCAGGTCTTCGGCAGCAGGGTCTTTTCGCCTCTCCTCCTGCAGGTATTCCAACTTAGGGGCAAGGAGCCCTTACCTTTTGTGGGGCCTTGGATCCCCTGGCCAACATCCCCCTGGTAGAACAATCCATTGCTGATGTCAGAGCTCCTGCATTAATATACTTTGCCTAAGTGCATAGCCCAAGGACTTTAGTATTATATTTGGTTCTGAACAGAGTTTAATCCTTTTCACAGTTCTTATGTCTATTAGTCAAAGAAGGCATTTTTACCGGTTTTATAAGAGATTACCTCTATAATAGTTGTCTCCACAAGATGATGGAATACATGTCTGGAAAACCAACTCTTCATAAAATACTTGAAGCAATTCAAAGGGCAGAAGAGAGGAGCAACAATCCTCAAACACCTAGGAAAAGAAACTAACTTCTTTCATAATCCCAACCTACATCTTTTGCTACATAAAGAAATGGTAATAGTTATTGCCTCTAAATAGAAGAACTAAGTAGTTCAAGGATAGAGATAGGAGGGCAATACTGTTTTCAGGCTATTTTATGTGGTTTAAACTTCTTAATATGTAAATTTTGATCTACATAATAACAAATATGTATAAACAAATACAGTAATATAGAACATGTAGTTTCTCGTAGAATAGTCAGTCCTATGTTAAGATAGTCCTGCCCCTTATAGAATAAATAGCATTTGTAAAAGGTAAGAATTAGCCCTAAAAGAGGATCAAGCACAAGTCAGACCTGAAGGGTCTCAGTAGAACATTGAAAGCACCCAAAGCCTACTGAGTTCAATCTATTATGTTTCTTACTTAGCTACTAATGTCCTTTCACAATTCCTTTAAAAGGAAAATTCTCCTAAATAGAAGCTATTTCAGAAAATCAGTGTTGATTTGTGTTAAGTGATACAATTGACCCTTACATTAGGAGACAACGGTTTGCAGTGATCATGTATCAGTGTGCCTCTCACCAAGCATACGTTTGCTGTATTCTTAATGGTCACTGATACAACTCAGTTCGAGCTGAAAATGGGAAACAAAAAAATCTCTCACTGCTTCTGCTTCTTGAATTTCAGATGTTTATTCCCCAACAACCAGGAGCATGAATTGCATGTAGGTGAATATTTGAATTTCTCCGATAGGAATCACCTAGTCCTTAAGTCTCTCATCCACTGTTCAGCCTTGCCAAACCCTACCAGTTACTTAGGTCAAGATCCCTAGTGGAAATTTGTGTAGAGGTGACTTACTCCTAAGAGAGACTTATGGGGAACTAGTGGGAGCAGAACAGGGAAAGGGAAGACTCTAAAGAAGAATGACATTTATAGAGACCAACCATCCTGGTTTATCTAGACCTGCAGATGAGAATCATTTAGTGCTAAAATTGGGAGAGGGCTGGATTAGCCAGGGTGATTTGCTTGCCCTAGAGCCATGCCCAGTCCTACAGAAAGTAGTTTGACTTGAACTCAAGGTGAGCTCTGGCGTGTAAGTCATGCTTCAGTTTTCCCATACTTGGAGGCAGGGTAGTGGGCTTCCATCCTCCTGGATCAGTTACTGTTGAAGGACAGAAGGTGTACTGGAGTGACAACCTCCTGGGACTTACAGTGAGAAAAACAGTCTGGTTGTCAGAGAGTTACTTTATGAAGAAAAGGTTCAAGTTCTAAATGTTAAAAACACACTCATATCACCTGTCATAACAAATTAAATGATGCAACATCAATTATCTGGTGTTTAACCTGAATAAGTTTGGGTCAATGCATCCTTCTCTCTTAGTTTCTTAGGGTGACCAAAACAAATTACCATAAATTGGATTGTTTAAAGCCACATTAATGTATTGTCTCACAACTCTAGAAATTGCAAGTCTGAAACCTAGGTGTTGGCACAGCCACTTTATATTTGTTACTTGAATTCTGGCTGAACCACTTTAGTCCCATCTTCTATCACCTTCCCTCTGTGGCCACATAGCTCTCTGTACAAATGTCCCTGTTCTTACAAAAAATACCACGTTACATTTAGGCCTAGCCCTCTTCAGTATGATCTCATCTTAAGTAATTATATCTGCAAAAACCCTTTTTCTAAATAAGGCTATATTATGAGATCCTCCATGGGATGATGTTCTCCATGGTACTGGGGATCAAACCCAGCATTTCACGTATGTTAACTAAGCACTTTATCACTGGCTCATGCTCCAGCTGTAGGTCATGAGCTTTCTTGGGACAGTATTGGCAAGGTATACCTGCCACAGGAAAAAAAGTGGCAAGCACGTATTGGGAACCCTCGTAGTAGAACAAATTTTGATTTGTCACCTCATTTCATTTAGCATGAACCGAAATAAAGGATCAGATGTGACATATGCAGTCTCTATTCTCATTAGAAATCTAGTGCAAAGAAAGGCTCTGTATTAAGGCAAACTATTATTGCATTTGCTTTTACAGATAAAGCATGCATTAAGAATAATTGTTCCCCACTATAAGGTGCTTTTAGAAAGGCTTCCTTCTGTTGAAGAAATATATAGTTTAAACATTTTATTGCATGTCAAAAATGTTTCATTAACATCAAAGGGAGAAATTCCAATATTATAGAGTAATTTCAGTATTGTTCTTATGCAGAAGCTCATTTAAATGGTAAAACGCAAAAAATCCACTTAAATCTTAGTGGGTGTAGTTTTTAAAAATCTGCTGGAAAGTCTGATAGTGCAGAAGTCAGTCCATCAATTTTTAAGTCTTCAGTTGTTAGTAGAACTATTTCCTTTAAAGCTAAAGCTAGGAGATTTATTGTAAATTTAAGAGACACTGAACCTCTTCCAAGGCCATAAGTAATCAATTTCTTTATGCTTCAACCAAGAATAACTTTCATTGTTCAAAAAATAATAATTTTGTCCATGATTGCAAAAGTGTTCCATAAGCCACTGATGCTAATGATTTTTACATTGTTCAAAGTGAATATTTAGACTGAACTGGGTTTATTAATCACCTTCTTTGTCTGGTTTTAAGATTTATGTAAAGGGCAATGAATGATTTAGTATTGAAAGCTGAGATGTGACTAAATAATTTCTCTGTGTACTCTAAGTCATGGCCCAGTGTGTGCAAGGCTGGATGATTTTCTAATTTCCAAGCCTCTATCTTGGTTCTCTAAGTACTTATTGATTCTTTCTCTAAGAATAATAGTTCTTGGGGAGTACGAAACCTCCCTCCAAAGGGAAGGCTAAATTTTCAGGGCAACAGGTACCTAGGATAATATCCAAGTCTCTTTGTTTATGTTTTCCAGTATTAATGTTCACAACATCAGCTACAAAATCGCAAGCATTTATTAATTACTTTCCTCCAAAGCCCCATAAAGCAGGCTCCAAACCTCAGGATAATTTGATTATAGCAAAGCTTGCTTTAAAATGCCTGCAGCCATCACCATTAATGTTTTAGCAGTTTCTTTTCTCAAGTCTTGGTAATAGGGGCTCTAGAGACTCAGCAGATAAGAGCACTGGCTATTCTTGCAGAAGACCTGGGTTCGAACCCCAGCATCCAGATGGCAGTTAACAACCATCCATAACTTCAGTTCCAGAGGATCTGACCTCCTCTTCTGTCCTCTGCAGGCACTGCGCAAAACAGGTCCACTCACATATGTGTGGCATAACACTCTTACACATGATATTTAATAAAAATATTTGGCTGGGTGTGGTGGTGCATACCATTAATCCCAGCACTCGGAAGGCAGAGGCAGGAGGATCTCTGTGAGTGAGGCCAGCCTGGTCTACATAGTGATTTCCAGGACAGCCAGAGCTATAGGGAGACCCTGTCTCAAAAAGACCAAATTTTTTTTTAATTGGGAGGAGAACTAGGGTAGATAATTGTATGTAAAAAAACCCAATTTCAAATGCGTGAACGTGGGCACGCATATCTTGAAGTTTTTGGAAAACAGTATATGAGAGTTTAGTATGAAAGATGGGCAAGATGGCTGTTACAGTATGCCCTTGAAATCAAGGACTGTGGAAATGGGAGGGGAAGAAGCAGGAGTGCACAGAGGGAGAAGTTGTGCTGTGAGGCAGGTCCAACCCACATCTCAGTTGATCTGTGGAGCATTGTGTATCTGGCATGGACATGTGGAGCTGTCTGGAGTTGGGTGGAGAGCATCATGATTTCATATCTTCCCATCAATCAGTCATTGAATATATGGCCCCTGGAAGGTTGTGCAACCCTCTATAACTGGTGCAGTGGCCAAGGTAGGCTGACAGCTGAAGGCCATCTGCTATCCACACCACAGCAACTGAGAGGAATATGTCCTTTAATCATGATTATGCATGAAAGGGGCCTTACAAGAAATCGTTGAGCACTTCCTTAAGGAAAACATGACATCTTTTAGGAAAAAAAAAATCCTCCAATTCAAGTGATATGTATATGTATGTATATATAACTATGTATATATGTGTATATATACTGTAGCAATACAAGTTGGAGAGAACAACAACAAAAGAACTGAACAAAAACTCTGGAAAGACTCAGAATAAGATGCAGGACATGTATGGCAGAGTGCAGGGACTTGGGTGGGGTGGGAGTATGGAAAGGGAAGCAACTCTAGATTCGATTGAGAAATGATGTATGACTTATGGAAAAAGTTTAATAATAAAAAACAAGGACTATCACACCATTCATCACAAAGTCATGCTGAGAATGTAAAAGATTGATTCACAATAAATCAAAAAAAAATGAAGATGAAGGATGGTGGGCATAATTATGTAGTTTGGGCAGGGTTTCCATATGGAGGGTCCATAGGTAAAACTGGGTTGGATTTCTGAGGAGCTGACACGTTCTGATGAAGACACCCAGGAAGAGACAACAGAGGAGGTATTCAAGGGGGAAAGGCTGGGATGGCAGAAAAGGGGAACATGTGGCTAGGGATGACAAGAAGATTGGCTTTCCTGCAGCAGGATGTTGAAAAGAAGCAGGAAGTCTTCAGGATTTTAATCAGCTTTGACACAAGAAGCAAGTACCAAACATGGAAAGCTTCAGAAAAAATAAACCATTCTGTGTACAGAATCCATTGGAGTATGAAGATAGGTTACCCATGCCAGGGCTGGAATAGCTTCAGCCACTTCAGCTGCCCACAGCATGACATGTCATTCAGAGCTGAGACTAAGCTGTACAAACAAGACTCTCAGGATGCAAAATTTGTGCTTATGCAATCCTAAAAATAAGTGCCTCCTTGTAGGAACCTTGCTTACCTCACCAAACCATTCTAAGAAAGTACATAATGTTACCAAGTCATTGTGATTGTTATATAAATGACATTTCAAAGCAACTACCCTTCAAAATAAGGTGAGAGTCCATTAGTATTTCTCTGTAGTGGCGATAGAGGGCTTTCCTGAGAAGCAGTCATTCAAACTGAGACCTTTAAAAAATTACCCATAGACTGGATGGGGGAAAGCATATTAGACCAAAAAGAACAGAATGTACAAAGGCTCAGACAAAAATACATTAGGTTAGCCAGGCTTGGTGGTGCACACCTTTAATCCCAGCACTTGGGAGGCAGAAGCAGGTGGATTTCTGTGAGTTCAATGCCAGCCTGGTCTACATAGTGAGTTCTAGGCCAACTGGGGCTACAGGGAGACCCTGTCTAGAAAAAGACCAAATAAAAAGGGAAGGAAAGAGAGACAGGAAAGTGAGGGAGAGGGGCAGGGAGAGGAAAAGAGAGAAAGGGGGGAAGGAGAGGGAAAGGGAGACTATTATTGTGGCTTGATTTTATTTTCAGACAAGGTCTTGTTTTTATATGTATCCCAGACTGGCTTCAAATTCCCCCTGTAGTCTTAAGTGACCCAGAACTCGTGATTAAAGGCATGTACCACTACGTAGGGCCAAGAAAGACTGTTCTGGAAGATCAAAGAGTATCATGTGTAACTTACCCAAATACCATTGTTTTCTTCTTACAGGGTTATGAGCCAGAACCTAGTATAGTCAAGTTTGCAGAGCAGTATGCCAAGGAGGTATGCTCTCTCTATATGTTAAAATTGCCTTTCTTTATCTCATGAAGATTCCTAAACTAGCATCCTTCTCTGTGTTAGAATGGTACCAAGCTGTTGATGACGAATGATCCACTGGAAGCAGCACGTGGAGGCAATGTGCTAATTACAGATACTTGGATAAGCATGGGACAAGAAGAGGAGAAGAAAAAGCGGCTTCAGGCTTTCCAAGGTTACCAGGTTACAATGGAGGTATAAACGGATGCCTCTGTGAAGTTTCATTAATTCCACCCAAAATGGCTAGAACCACCTAATCACTCATTCACTTTAGAGACAGTAGACTGACCTTTCATAGCCTGTAAAGGACTCACTGTAACCCACAAAAATCTTTCTCCTCCTGGAGATAAGCCATGTTGTTTTGGAAGGGCATTTTTATGCTTAACAAAGGAAGGTGAAACCCGGGTAATAGAGAAACTCAGATTTTCTGTCTCTAATAGCAGTAGAGGTAGTGGAATGCTTTTCTCTGTGTAAGTAGGCGTAGATTACTTCAGACACATTCAGTTTAACTATGCTTTCCAGGTTAGTTCTTGCTTTTTATTTTCTTAGGGCCCTTTAATCCACTCTAGTTTTGCCAGATCCCCCTAGGGATTCCTAAGGGATGTCCCTTTAATCCGTGCATTTCAGGAAGATCAGAAATAATGCATATCCATCCTTTCTTCCTGCTTGCTTACCTTCCTTCCTTCCACCATCAGAATGACATGTCTATACTGTTGACACACAAGTAGTTGCCCCCCCCCCACCCCACCCCAGCGCTTTGGCTTCAGTGGGGTGTGGATCACATTGAAACCTTTGCATTTCCACCTGGTTCCCAGGAGATACCACAATGCTCCTTCAGGGCTGCACTTTTCAAAGCATGGCCTGAAAGACAGGTACACACTGGATTTTTGTTAGCAGAACAACTAATCTGTTTTGGTGGAAAAAGTGATTTAAAGAAGGACAAGAAATTTTACTAATGAAGTAACACGGAAATATAATATAAGTTCCTGCCTATTGCTTGCTAAATAGAATGGAAATTTGAAAAGCAAAAGTGAAAATATTTCCCCTTAGCCTATTAACACTGACTATTTCCACAAGTAGCCATTATTTAACAATTTGATGTGTCTCTTTACAGACCTTCTGTACATTTACATATGTATGTCAATGCATACAGTGATTTTTCATTAATGGTATTTTGGATATACTATTCTCACTTGCCCTTAGCCACTTAAGAAATCTTGGATTTTCTTATCAATTCTTTCCATGTCATTTTGCTAGCATTTTAGAAACTCAGTTGTTCTCAACTTAGAAGTAAAATAAAATTTTAGTACAAAGGCAGTAATTTTGAGGTAAGTATGAGGCAAAGCAGTTTTGAATATGTAAGTCAACAATGGTAATGGATGGGAGAACATTACTTTGGGGATTTATATTTATATTCTTTACATAAGATGCACATCGAATTCCAAAGTAAAGGTAGACAATAATTTACCCATGATTCCTATTGATAAATTAAGCTATTTATAAAATATCCCAATTTCAGACAAAGCTACAATTAACATCTTTAGTCATATTTCTTTGTGAAAGTATTGCTAGAAAATACAAGAACTTTTGTGTAATCTGTTGTGTACTTTAACAACATGAATAACACTTATGCAAACAGAGTGAACAATTTCTATGCCTAGAAGAGGACATTATAGCTCTTTCTCCACACACACTCCATTCTTTGTTATTTACATTTTCTGCTTTGTAAATCTAAGGGAATAATGTGCTTTTAAAGTTTGCCATATTTCTGATTATTTTAAGCACTTTCATATTTATTGCCCATTTTCCCTCCAAATTACTATCAGATCTTTGCTGTTTCTAGTTTTCCCTCTACATCATTGATTATAGAAATTTTTATACATTATGGCTAATCTTTTGTCATAAGTGTTTCAAATATTTTGTGGAGAGATTTTAATTTACCATGTTTTAGCTCACGCTTGCCTTGGGTGATTTTGCTCATACTGGTACTGCAGGCATAAAGAATAATCATTTTACTGATGTATGACAAGTATAAAAGCTACTTCCTTTCTGTGTCATTTTGCTAGTATTTTAGAAACTCAGTTGTTCTCAACTTAGAAGTAAAATAAAATTTTAGTACAAAGGCAGTAATTTTGAGGTAGGAAAGTATGAGGCAAGGCAGTTTTGAATATGTAAGTGAACAAAGGTAATGGATGGGAGAACATTACTTTTGGGAATTAAGTGTGGGAGAAAATTGAGCCTGCGGGTGCATTTGCATTGAGTGAAATATCTAGTGCACAGTGCTTCTAATCCTTTCTAATGCACTCTTACTCCAGTGCTTTCTTCAAAGTTGCTTTAATTTGTGACAAAGGAAGCTTCAAATGCTGAAATTCATAATTTTCAGATGCCTCAAAATATAATGCTATCACATTGAAGAGAACCCTTTATCTATATTGGTGACTTTTGCTATCAGCCATGTATTCATTATACCAGGAGAGTTCATTACTGACATGTCGACTGTCTCACTAGACAGTATATCAGAAAAGTGAGTTACTGATTTAACTTGGAGTTAGAATCCCCCGCATTTAAAGAAGTGACTATAAAATCCCATAAGCCGAAGGAATTACATACATTTACCCTTGGTATCTTGATCTCCTGCTTCAGGCCAAATGTGGTTTTAAATCCTGAAGAAGACATATGTTGCAGCCACATACAGTAGTCAATAGTCAAAATATGATCTTACTCCCATCTCTTTAGACTGCAAAAGTTGCTGCCTCTGACTGGACATTTTTACACTGCTTGCCCAGAAAGCCAGAAGAAGTGGATGATGAAGTGTTTTATTCTCCACGATCATTAGTGTTCCCAGAGGCAGAAAACAGAAAGTGGACAATCATGGTAAGCAAGAAAGGGGAGATGGCGGGGGGCTGGGGGGCAAGGGGAGGGATGACTCTCTTCATGCTTCCAATTTGGCAGTAATAGATTAGAGTAAAGAATAAGCAACCAAATATCCAGCCACTTGGAAGGTTCATATGGCATCCATACGTTTTTATTGTAAGTACACTTTATTTTGTGGCGATGTGGTATGTGCTTGCTATGGTGTGGAAGTGAAGGTCAGAAGACACCTTGCTGGAGCCAGTTCTCCCACTCTACCACGTGGGTCCTGGGAGTCAAACTCATGTCTTCGAGCTTAGTGGCAAGAACCTTTATCTGAGGAGACATCTTGGTGGCCTGGCATCTATTTTTGTTCAGAAAGTTCATAATAAATCATTATTCCTTATTAGCATACATAATGAATTAAAATTGATCCCTTTCCAAATCCACCCATTTTAATAAAAATTTCCATTGCTCTGAGAACCAGCCACTATTTTCTGCAAGCATTATAAGCTGTAGAGTTTTTTTTTTTCCATTTGCTTCTGTTCAAAGAAGCCCCTAATTCAGTGTCTGGTACAAAATGGGCATTCAAAAATACTCTTTCTTTCTTCCTCTCTCCCCCTTTCATTCTTTCCTTGATGACTTATCAAATAATTTTAGTTCTCTGAGTTTGGTTATACAGACATAATTGTTTTTAGGTATAAAACATTTCCAAAATTCATGTCAAACTTCACTTCAGAAATTATTAGTCCCTTTCAGCCGTTACTCATCTTTATCACCAGTATTCTAAGCAATATTAACCTTAAGACTGCTCTCCAGTGTTCTAGTGGACAATTTCTCTGGAAAAGTGAATACTCACATGATGTAAGTTAGCTCCACCATTTTAAAGTGATTTAATTGGTATCAATTACTGTAATAGCCAAAAATCTTAATTAGACAAAAGAGTCCATTTTAGGTGGATAAACAGAGAGGGGTTAATTAAAAGGAATTGAGAATCTCCAGGAATCTCTTGGGAAAGGTGATACATAGCCAAGAACATCACAACCACTGTGGATCTTTGATAGTTTGAGAGCTACTGATATAACCATACCCTAGCACCTAGAGACACTGAAACTAGATGCCATACCGCTTGCTAACTACTCCAACCAAGACATACACTTGTGCTTGCACATGGAGTAGAAGATTCAGTCTCCCTGAGAATGGCTTCCCTACTGCATATCGTTCACAGTACACATAGCTTTTGAAATTTTTTTTTCTTTCTTTATTTTGCATGTATGAGTGTTTTGCATGCCTGTAAGCACACCCATGTCATACAAAGCTCACAGAGGCCAGAAGAGAGTGTCAGATCTCTGTACTTGGAGTTATGAGAGTTTGTTATCCACCATGTGGATGCTGGGAATCAAACTCAGGTCCTCTGCAAGAGTAGTCAGTGCTCTTAACTGTTGAGCTATCTCCCCAGCTCCAGTAGATGTAGCTTAATATTATTTCTATACCATAGCTTCAAGGGAAACTGGGAAATGTGTGTTAGCTTCCAATCACTAGAGTAGAGTAAAACATGCTGGAAAAAAGCATGTGCTAATTATTTATTTAATCTATTAACAAGAATAGAGTCATTGTGAACATTAAATAAGATATGTGAAGAATTTAGTATAGAGCCTTTGTAATTATTATAATTACATAATTATAATAATTATATAATTGTAAATATAATAATTAGAATAATATTTATATTATTCAATGTTGATCTGACAGTAACTTGGCCAAAATGGCAGTTGCTATGTCACCTAGACTAGTGTCCCTGAAGCTTTAATGTGCATTTTAATTACTAAGGCAGCTTGTTAAGTGAAAGTCTGGATTGACAAGGGTGAGATGGTCTAGAAATTTGGCATTTCTAATGAGAACCTAGGTAATTCAGGTGCCACTATATGGACCACATTTTGAGTATTAATGATCTAGATGACAAAAACAGAAAATGGGAGTTCTCTAACCATACACCCAAGAAAATCTATTAGAGTAACTTGTAGAAATTCAGCAGGGGGGGGGCAGGCAAAAAATTCTAAAATGTCAGTTATGGAGCTAGTATATACTTGTAAGCTTTTAGAGCTTACTATACAACACTAAACATTTGGCACATATTAGACAATATGTTTAAGTTCAATTTACTTAAAATTTAATGCATAATATGTTCATATGAATGAAATGTCTACAAGAACACACATATACACAGTGAACTCTTATGTCCCATTTTCCATCCATCTTCATTGGCCTGTTGTCTCTCTATCCCCATTCATTTGAAATACTATTAATAGGAAAATATATATTTCAAGTAGATAAAGAGACAAAACTATGTTAAATGAATATAGAGAGTTTTTAAAGTACAAAGAATGCTCAACAGGTTGTGAGGAAACATTTTCTATAAAACTGCATTTAAATCATCTGGATCATTTTAGATAAAGTATTCCAGTTCTCTTACCCATCATAAAATGAGGACATTGAGTCCTAGAGATGACAAGTGAGGGGTCTTACTCATATCACTAATGTCATCAACAGGCTACTTGAAGTCCTGTGTCCAGAAGGGTTCTGAATGTGTTTGTGGTGTAGGCAGAACCTGTCCCATAAATTAACATGGTGACACAGATACTGGGAAGGCAGTGATGAATATGCTGTCCTCATGACTCTGAGCCAGCTGCTTTGGAGGTCACCTTGAACTAGGTTCATTTCAGCAGCACACTTTGAACATTTAAACTGTGCTAGATCCCCTGCTAGGAACTGGAAAATATAAAATGAAAATAAAAAGGAATAATTTGCCATTTTCATGCAAGCTGTACAGTTCATATGTGCAGAAGATTTTCAAGTAGGAGAAGATATTATATAAGACATATTTTATAAGTAGTGAATTATTCTTAGCTTAGTTGCAATGGCCTTTGGGCTTAGAACTGCTGTAATAAGGCTTTGAACTAAGTGATTTCCCATACTTCTGTACCCAACATTCTCATGACCATATCTTTCCTAGCAGCATGCACAACTCTTTGGACTCCTTTGTTTAAAAATGAAAACAATAACCACCCCTTCCTTTTTATAAAGGCTGCTTTTCTTGTTTTTCAGTTATTAGTAAGAAAACAATATTTAGCAAAACTCCAAGTAGATTTTTTTCCCCTTTGCCTACATTTTTTTTTGAGACAGGGTCTCCCTATAGCCACAGCTGGCCTGGAACTCACTCTGTAGACCAGGCTGGCTTTGAACTCACAGAGATCCGCCTGCTTCTGCCTCCTGGAGTGCTAGGATTAAAGGCATGCACCACCACACCTGGCTTAAAGACAGTTCTTAGCCACCATGTGGGTGCTGGGAATCTCTGCAAGAGGCACTCTTAACTGCTGAGCCATCTCTCCAGCCCCTGCCTACAATTTTTTACTCTGGTAATAAGCTGACCTAAAAGGACTCTGTAAAAATGTTTACACTTCAAAGAACTAGTATGTAGATGGTCCTTAGGTATGTAACACCATTGCAAATGCAGTTGGAAGTCTTTTATTCTCTTCCAAGCTAGGATTGCCAGATCAAATACAAGATGACCAGTTAAATTTGAATTTCAGATAAAAAAATGAAAATTTAAATTTAAGTATGTTCTATGAAGCATGTAGGACATACTTATGGTAAAAAAATGTTTATGTGACACCTCTATGCAACTATATTTTCTTACTTAACTCAAAATGGCAACCCTACTCATTACTAAGTTTTTGACTTGACGATAAGCTTGCCATGTTAAATGACCATGAACTGCAACATAAAGCCTGTCTTACAAAACTAGAAATGATCTGTACATTTTTTTGGTCCTTTTGAGACAGGGTCTCCCATTAGTCCCAGATGGCCTGGAGCTCGCTATGTAGACCAGGCTGGCCTTGAAGGTCTGTACATTTTTTTTTTGGTTTGTACATTTTTAATGGTTTGTACCTGTTATACATTTTTAAATATTTTGTTTATTTTTATTTTATGTGTATGAGTGCTTTTGTACATGTATGTAAGTGTACCATATATGTGCAGTGCCCATGGGGTCCAGAAGATGGTTCGGATCCTCTTAAGCTGCAGTTACAGACAGTTGTTAGCCACCATGTGGGTGCTAGGAACCCAACACAATTGTTCTGCAAGAGCAACAAGTGCTGTCATCCACTGAGCCAACTCTCTGGCACTCTGGTATATGTTTTTACCCAAAGTCTGATCTTTCTTGTCAGAATCGACCTCATCTTCAACATCACCCTTTACCCAGGGCTTCTTAGGCCATATACTCTTGATTCTCTAGAATCCTTTATCCTCTTTAAAATTTTATATTTGAAAAGTATCACCTGCTTTTTCATATTTGTTTGTCTATTACTTCTTTCCTCACTGAAATGAAAAAAATACATCCTTCATATAAGAACAGTAATCTTTTCTGTGATGTTCTACATTGTTCCAAGAAGAGTACTTCTGCTGTGTCCTTAACATTGTGCTTAATGCATTTTTTAGCCTAAAGGCAATATATATTAATACTTTTAGAATATATAGCCTTTGAGAAATAGGTTTAAATCCTGCTTGCCTGTGTCATCTTGGGAAAGTTTACTCGTATGAAAAATGAGGACAAAAATAGAAAGAAACTTATATGGTCTTGAGGATTTAATGAGATAAGAATAATCTCTTGGGCTGGAGAGATGGCCTAGCGGTTAAGAGCTCCGACTGCTCTTGCAGAGGACCCAGGTTCGATCCCCAGCACCCACATGGTGGCTGAGAACCGTCTTTAACTCCAGCTCCAGGGGAATCTGACGCCCTCTTCTGACCTCCTCGGCATTGCACGACATGGGTGCACAAACCTACATGCAGACAGTACATTCATACACATAAAAAAAATAAAATTAATAAAATAAAAAAAAAAGAATAATCTCAGCATACAGTCAGATTCCTGGGCTAAGCGTGTGCTGATCCATGTCTTACCATCAACCACTCAGAAGAACTACATCTCAGTTTCATTGTTTGTAGTTCACATCTCTTACACATCCTACAGTAGGAAAAGCATTAAAATGGTATGATAGACAGAAACCACTAGGCACACATGAGTGTTGTAAAGGTACATTCAGGGGGCTAGAGTAAAGAATGCATACTGCTATTGCAGAGGACATGAATTGAGTTTCCAGGACCCATGTCAGGGAATTCACATTCACCTGCTTCAGGGGATCCAGTTATCTTGTCTGGCCTCTGAGGGTACCTGCATTAAAATACACACACACACACACACACACACACACACACACTTAAAAATGAAATATTTAGAAAATATATTCAGTGAATGTCTTTGAAATATATCAATCTTGGATTTCTGTTGTAGCTTACAGAAATTTATACAGTATGGTTGATGCAACAGAATGTGCCTTAAAGGCAATAAAATTATCTCTTAAGAACAGAGTCAAAGAAATCTGATCAAACCTAATTTTGTTGTATCTGCTTCTGCAAAGGTTGAGTTCCTTATTTCTAAATGATAATGATAGAAGCCATCTCGGGTCCTTGCATTAAATGATAAAGTGCAAGATTATTTCTTTCTAGCTCACCCAAATATCTAGCATAGTACCTGGAAAATATTTTGTCTGATACATAAAAAGGCATTTAGTATACTGTCCAGATTCCAGTAAGTATTTAATATATACACACACTGAGAAACTTAAACATATTGAGAAATAACATTTCTGCTTCTTATATATTTCTACTGCCCCTAGAGTGGAAACCATGAAGACTGAAAGCAAAGTGTGGTTGACAGGCCAAGGGAAAGTTAAATGTTCTTTTCTTTTTTAAATATTTATTATTTGTATTTTATGTGTATGATTGTATTGCCTGCATGTATGTAAATGTACCTGTGCCGTGGAATGCCTGCGGAGGTCAGAAGAGAGTGTTGGATCCCTGGAACTGGAGTTATTGAAGGTTGTTAGGTGCCATCTGGGTGCTGGGAATCCAACCTGGCTCATCAGCAAGAGCAACCAGTGATCTTAACCCACTGAGCAGTCTCTCTAGCCCTTTGATGCTCTTTTCACAAGGACAGGACTTAAGAAAGCAAACACCCATGAGCCTGAATAGTTTACATTTATTACATTGCATCTGACTTATCCTGCACTTCTCTAAGTTGCAAGTGGCCAAACCACATTGTAAACTGGGAGATTACATTTCTCTGAAACCAGCCAGTACCTACCTTCCAACATATGACTGGAAAACTCAATCATGGTGAGCACCATAGCATCACATTTCAACCTTCTGACCTGGAATGAGTCCTAAGTAAGCACTGTGTTTATACATATATTTGGGACAGTCTAATCCCTCAGGACCTTCCTTGAGCCAAACAAAAATAAAGACCAGCTGAGAACTGTTTGGCTGAAAAAACATACTTTAAGCCTGCCAAACTGAAACGTAATTTTATTTCCTTAGGCCTAGGGGAAGATCGTTGCTAATGTTTCTCCATTTCTTTCTTTCTCTTTCTTTGTTGTGTCATCCCAGGCTGTCATGGTGTCCCTGCTGACAGATTACTCACCTACGCTCCAGAAGCCAAAGTTTTGATGCCGTGATGCTTGTCAAGAGCAAAACAATGTACTCTAGCAACAGAATATGGGGAAAAGAGAAGAATTTAATAATTAAAGAATCCTTAATACATCACATGTGTAACTCCATGATTTGGCTTTGTGATTGTGAGACCTTCTCGAAGCCCTTTAAGTACTGAAGGTCGATTGGCTTAAACTTTCTTGAACACACAATTTCTGAATTTACAATTGGGTATTATATTAATTAGCATATATTTCCTTCATCTAAGCATAAAAACACTGTGTTTATAATGCATAATATCTAAGCCATTAAATGCAATCTATATGCTCATTACCTTAATAAATGAATGCTTCTGTTAATTCACCAGGCACTCAGCTGCTAGTAGACATTTGGACTATGCTTATGTGCCTTAGGACCAAAGAAATCTAATGATATACATCCAGCAAATAGGGTACAGTTTTCAGGCCAGTGAGAAAGACATTCATTTACAGAGACTGGTCACAAAATTCTTAAAAACCAACAATTACTTACCCATACTGAAGTACTTTTTCCGATTATTTAAGTGAAAGGAAAAGTCTTTCAAGAACATGCATCTATCTGCTTAATGAATATTTAATATTACCAATGGAAAGAAGTCTTTGTTAACAAGTAGTGAAGCCATGGGTACCCATCAAAGAATGTGATGTCTATTAGAGTAGATTCTATTTTTTCCAACAGGAACAATTTAATTTTTTGACATCTGTGCTACCATGAATCTACTCATACAACAAATTGAATATTTCCATAAGCCTACTTGCCACTTTCTAGTTTGTCATGTGTGTGTGTGTGTGTGTGTGTGTGTGTGAGAGAGAGAGAGAGAGAGAGAGAGAGAGAGAGAGAGAGAGAGAGAGAGACTAATTTTTCTTTAGGATTATCACAATTTGAACTACTGAATTATGAAGCAATTCAGGGTAAATTACTCTTGTGGGCTGCCAAAATTTGTTTTGTTGAAATAGTGTGATATAATTTGCAGTGTTTATAGTTGAAATGTTAAATGACAAAGGTAGAACAATTTTAAAATAACACATTTTATATCGGACCAACTAAAGTAATTTCCTTTATGTTTAATGTCTACTATTTAGAACAATTTTTCCAGTTGGTTTGACTGATGATATTCCTTAACAGACATTAATGGCTCAAATTAGTAAGCAATAGATGAATAAAATTAGATTTACAATGAAGATACAATAAACAGAGGCTCACTGGGAGAGGCTCACAGTATTACAGTAAAAGTAAGTTTTTCCAATAAATGGTCAGATGTGACTTTCACATCTATTTTAGTTTACTGGAAGCTCTTAAAAAGATAATGGGGTTCAGTAGAATTGTTTCTTTCAGCAAAGACTGTTGGAATGATTTAGCCGGCAGGTGCTACCTTGATTATGAAAGTTCACCCTCAACCTACAGATATTAAAAGTAGTAGGGCTATGGGGATGCTCAGTTAGTAAAGTGGGGACCTGAGTTCAGATCTCTAGGATCCATGTAAAAAAGTCGTGTACCTCTTTAGCCCTATGACGAGATGGGTTGTGGGGGCATGGAGACAGGCTAATACTCAGAGTGTTCTGAACAGCCAGTCTAACCAATTGGTGATCACCAGGTTCCTTGATGGACCCTGTCTCAAAGGTATAGTATCCTTCCAAGTAACAAGTGGTCCCCATGCTAATGCATCTCATAACAGCTGGGACTACAGAGAGACCCTGTCTAGAAAAGAAAAAAAAAACTTTTCCTTTTAAGAAAACATTTATATTATCACCAAAAATAAAACAGAGGAAGTTAGGCCTTGATTCTTTTCAAAACTATTTTTTCTTATTTTTCTTACATTTTTATCCCTGATTCCCTTTTTATGTAACTACTGCACCTTCAGAAATTAACAAAATACTCCATCACCGTCGGGTCTCTGGCATATATAAGAGTTATTTCCTTCCAGGCTTTCTCCACTGTAACGCTGGGGACAGAAATCTTAGGTGATTATACTGCAATGATTTCCATGTTGAGAAAGAATCATTCATGGGATTTTGTGATTCATTTGTAGATACTTTGGGAATAAATACTTTATTATCAGATGTCCTAAGGTATATTTTTCTAATGATTTGACTACTGTAAAGAGCCATAGAAGACAGGGTTTCCTGGAGGCTCAACATGTGATGCCTTGTTACACTTCCTAATGTGTATTAGTTCCTTTTTGCATCATTGTGACAAAAAAAAAACCCTGAAAGAAGCAATTTAAAAGAAGAAGGATTTGTTTTGGTTCATTTCCAGAAGGTATGGTGTGGAAAGGCAGAGCAGAGGGCTTAGTCTGTGGTGGCAACAACTTGTAGTCTGTTCTCATCTTCACAGTTTAGGAAGCAGAGAGCTTGGGGCAGAGGTAGAGCCAGGCAGGCTATAATCCTCAAAGACCTTGTAGTGGTTCATTTTTGTCAATTTGACGTAAACTAGAGACGACTGGGAAGAGAGAACTTCAACTGAGGATTTTTCTCCAGCGGACTGGCCTATAGGTATGTCTGTGAGATATTTTCTTAATTTGTAATTGATATGGGAGGATCAAGCTTACTGTGGGCAGTGCCTGTGCCTGGACAGGTGGGCCTGGGCTGGCTAAGGAGGGTAACTGAGCAGGGGAAACAAGGAAGTAAGCAGCCTTCCTCTCTGCTCTCTGCTTCAGTTCCTGCCTCCAGGTTCCTGCCCTGACTTTCTGCCCTGATTTCCCTCGATGATGAACTGTCCCTTGGAAGTATAAGATGCAATAAACCCTTTCCTCTCCAAGTTGTTTCTGGTCAAGAGTGTTTGAATCACAGCAATAGAAAGCAAACTAGATCAGACCTATCACCATTGGCTCTTGTCTGCCAATCAAGCTTCCATCTTGTAGGTTCAACAGTATCCAAAACAGCACCACCAACTAGAGACTAAATATCCAAATACATGAGCCTGTAGAGGGGTATTTCATATTCAAACCCACAGCCAACATCATTCTAAACAAAGAAAAATTAGAAGCATTCCCCTTAAAGTCAGGAACCCAGCAAGGCTCCTTTTTCAATATAGTTCCGGAAACTCTTGCTAGAGCAATAAGACAAGAGAAGGAAATTAAAGGAGTACTAATTGGAAAAGAAGTCAAGCAATCCCTTTTCGCAGATGACATGATATTATGCCTAAGGAATGCCAAAAATTCCACCAGAAAACTCCTAGAAATGATTAACAGTTTCAGTAAAGTTGCAGGTTACTAAATTAATCTACAAAAATCAGTAGCCTCTATACGCCAATAACAAGCAGTTGGAGGAGTGCATGGAAACCCTCCCATTTACAATAGCCTCGAAAAAAATATCTCAGAACAAACCTGACCAAAGACATTAAAGATCTCTACAATTAATTGAAAAAGGATACTGAGGAAGACACCAGAAGATGAAAGGACCTCCGGTGTTCATGGATAGGAGAATTAATATAGTAAAAATGACCATCTTATCCAAAGTAATATATAGATTCAATGAAATCCCAATCAAAATCTACATGACTTTCTTTATATAATTAGGAAAAAAAATCCTAAAATTCATATGGAAAACTAAAAGACCTCAGATAGCCAAAGCACCCATATTCAAACTATAATAAAACATAAATTTAGAACTTTATTTAACCTGGCAGGGTTCCTTGGTCCAATGACAAAGTTCCAGGACAAGTCTTCTCACATGGTAAGTACAAGTGGAGAATATATATGGGGATGCTCTTCAGGACATAAACCTTCAAGACCTGTTGTCTTAGAAGTTCTCATTGGTGACTTGTATGGAGATGCTTAAGCAATGGATAGAGACATGGCAGCTCTCGGCAGTTCTTCAGGACTGATGTCTTTTTAACAAATATAGTGGGTAATATTGACTAATGGAAGATCAATCAACTGACAATGACCAGGCAGGTACAACCAGAAATGGCACATGTTGGTGTGCAAGTGGTACCCTGTGCAAAGAACACGAGTGTAAAAAGGAGTAAAGGTTGAGAGCCGATCTCTACTTCAGTTCCCAAGTCTTGTATTTTAGCCAGGAGTAGTGCCTTTTTTTGTAACTTGTCTCCTCAGTGGGGCCATTTTTCAAAATTTCATAAGCCTGAACAGAAGCTTTGTTTTAAATCAATTGAAGGCATGATGTCATCTGGTAGGTAGGCCAGCCATCAACAATTTACATCAGAAATATTTTCACTATCCCTTTGTACTTGAGGACAAGATATACGGAGAGAATGCAGCAATAGTTTTAATGCCTTGCCTCATTCTCTGCTAGATTCCTTAAGACCCTATAGTAGAAATTATGGTATTTGATGATTCTGTGTGGCATGTGTGCATGGCACAGATCATTGAAATAGTGATTTTAATGTTGTAAAGAACTTGTTTAAAATTATCAATTATATGAACTGTTAGTAAAAGAATCATGGCTGCATCAAATAGCACGGAGTTCTGTCATGGGCTAAAACTTCCCAGTTTTATTAATACCTGACTTTTCTCAATAATACTAGGTTAATTTTCTAATCAGTGCATTTGTGAAACTCTTCCTTAGAGTATATATGAGTGTATTAGTCAGGGTTCTCTAAAGAAACAGAAGCAACAAGATGAATATATAACTATATGCAATTTATTGATTTGCTCATGTGACGGAGCTCAACAGTAGCGCGGAACTGGAGAGGCCGGGAATCCAGGGAACTGCTCAGTCCGCAAGGCTGGATGTCTCAGTAGCCCCAGTCTAGTGCTGAAGGCCCGAATGGATTCCAGGAGATCTGCCAGTCTCAGTACACGCTGGGATCCGAAAGGTTGATCACAGCAGCAAGACAAACTCACCAGATGAGAGAAGCAAGCCACAGGAGAAAAAAGGGATGAGCTCCCGCTGCCGTGGCCTTAAATACTGCCTGCCAGCAGAAGGTAACGCCCACATTTGGGGTGGGCCATCCGGGTTGAGGTGGTCCAATCAGAAGACCCTTTCGTTCTCTTATTTGTTCCTTAGTCCAGTCAAGTTGACACCCAGGATTAACCATCACAATGAGTGTAATAACACTTTCTGGAACAAAACTTTGGGGCAAATTAAGTTTTTAAATGGATTAGGGCAGTGTAGAAATGGCTCAGCAGGGGCTGGAGAGATGGCCTAGCGGTTAGGAGCGCCGACCGCTCTTGCAGAGGACCCGGGTTCAATCCCCAGCACGCACATGGTGGCTGAGAGCCATCCGAGGCTCCAATTCCAGGAGAACTCCAGTTCCAGGGGAGTCCGAAGCCCTCTTCTGACCTCTGGGGCATTGCACGACACGGGTGCACAGACTTGCATGCAGGCAGTACATTCATACACATACAGAAATAAATAAAAAATTAATAGAAAAAAATTTAAAAAAAGAAAAAAAAAAAAAGAAATGGCTCAGCAGTTAAGAATACTTGCTATTCTTCCAGTGGATCTAAGTTTAGTTCTTAGAGCCCACACTGTGGCTCACAATTACCTATGCATACTCAAGATCTCTGAGTCTCTGAGGGCATCTCTGGTCTCCGGGGGCACTTGCACTCACATTCATATATCCACACATAGACCTGCACATTGTACATAATTTAAAAATAAAATCTATTAAAAATAAAATGAAATGGAATAGGATTTTAAAGTAATTGAAGTTATCCCTTCATTTTACAGAAGAAAAAAAAAATCTAATGACAACAATATTCCTAAGGTAAAAAATATATCCCATCATGAAAACTAATTCCTGGTTTCAGCATTCCTCTACAAGCCATTTAAAATATAGTCACTTGACTTGATTTATGCATATAAATGGTAGAGAATAGGAAGCTGGTTGGTCCAGAGTTATGGCTCTGTAGAGTCAGGAATTAATTAGATAGAAGTGTTTCTAAATGAGGCAGAAATAGATACTGGAATCTAGAAGTAGAAAGAGTCACAAAACCATCCATGTAATAGATGCTCATGGGATCTCATCTGAACCCATTTTGCCTGGATTTGGCCACTCTCCTCTCTGCCCCCAGTTGCTATTATGGTTTCCTGTGAATGATTCACAGCTGCCCATTTCTCTGAATTGATGCTCTCAGGATTCAGAAAACACTCTTATCTAAGAAATCACACTCACTGGAACCCTACCCTCATTCTTAGCTTCCCCTCACTGCTATAATCTGCTTTCCTTCTGAGAATGCTTCCTCGACAAATCACTTGTACCAGAATCCCCAACTCAGATTTGCTTCTAGGAAATCTGATCTAAGATGCACGTGAATAAGATTCCGGGAGAGGGGAGGATTTATACTACCAATCTTTCTAGCATCAAGGGAGAAGTAGGGAAGTAAGAGGCCATTAGACAAATGCTGCAGAACTTCTGTAGAACAATAAACACTTTTAAGTATCGGAACATACCTTGGCATTCTGAATATTAGAAATAACTATTTCCTATCACATGTTCAAATTCATCACAAGAAACTTATCGCCCAGCCAGGACAGAAGCGGGAGCAGTCTACTTTCACTACAGGAGACCTAAGATAACTGACATAATACATTTATTTACTTGATGATTTAGTGTTGCTACAGATAAGCAACCCTCATAGCTGTTTAGTGGGTCTGCACTTTGCTGTGGCTTTCTGAGGCAGTGTTGGACTACTTCTGTAGTTTGACAACTTGATGGTACAGCAGAATTCCCCCAGAGGCCTTGGTAACACACATTACTTAGAGCATCCCCAAGCTTCTGATTCGGCTCCTTCTGGAGTGAAGCCCAAGACTCTGCATTTCCAACAAGTTCCCAGGGATGCTGGTGTTGCTGTTCCAGGGACCATGATTTGACAGTCACTGGTCTGAGTGGTTCTAAAGATTTATATATGTTTTCATCACCATAGCCATGAACTCTAATCCTAAATTATTCAACACAGCCCACACATCTGACTATTGCTTTGGAGTAGTTGAGGCCTAAGATTCACCCTTCTTTTCTATAAAATAGCTATCTAAGCCTACTCTCATCATAAGTAAAATTAAATAATAATGCTACAAAGGGTTATTGGGTAGATCAAATGAAGTAACATATATTATTAGTATTTGGTTCAGATCTAGTGCTAAGTAACTATTAGATACCTTTTATTTGTGTTCAAACATTTCTTTTTTTAATTTTATTTATTTTTGTATGTGTATGAATGTACTGTCTGCATGTAGGTTTGTGCATCCATGTCGTGCAATGCCGTAGAGGTCAGAAGAGGATCCCAAGAAGCCAGAGGAGCTGAATTCTGGAAAGCCCGTTCCTGATTAAACTTCAACAACTGACCCCATTCTGCTTTTGTCTTCCCAAAACATTCTGGTGGAATTTTAATAGTGTGTGATTCACTGTCACAAAAGAAATCTTACTCATATAATCTCTATAATCCAAGGTTTCTACCCAGTACTGTGTTAAGCTCCAGGAATATAATCATTGCCAGCAAAGATCGGATCCTTTTTCTCAGGTCGTTTGTAGTGTAGGAGCTGAGACTGGCAACCACATGTAATGAGATGCTGTGAAAAGAGCTGTGTGGGAAACATGCTGTAGAAAATGAAGGGAAAAAAGGAAAACTACACCTTTGGATTAGTAGTTCTGAAATTTCAGTAGTCATGAGAATCACTTGGAAAACTAATAACACGATGCAGAAGGTTGGTTTGTAGAAGTAGCAAGTGTCTGGGCCTCTGTGTTTTTAAAAGAGTTTCCCAAAATGTTAGTAGTGCTACTTTAAATGTAGTACACAGAGCAATTTTCTCAGAGAAAGTGATCTTAAAACTGATTCTGATCCCAGCACTTGGGAGGCAGAGGCAGGTGGATCTCTGTGAGTTAAAGGCCAGGCTGGTCTACATAGTGAGTTCCAGAATAGCTGGGGCTGCAGGGAGACCCTGTTTCAAAAACACCAAAAAAAGAAAAAAAACTGATTCTGAAGTAATGCAAATTATTGGGAGCAAAGGCTTCTCCTGGGATTCAGATCACATTTTTATACTATTGTTTTGTATTATTTGAGTATGAGTGTATTGTCTGCATGTATGTGAGTGCACCTGTGTCATGCGATGCTTCAGAGGTCAGAAGAGGGCATTGGATTTCCTTGGAACTGGAGTTAAGGATGTTTCTTAGCTGCCATATCAGTGCTAGGAATCCATGTGGGTGCACAGGTCCTCTGCAAGAGCAGTCAGTGCTGTTAACTGCTGAGTCATCTCTCTAGTCCCATTAGATCACACTTGTTAGAGGTGATGCCATTCTTCTGCTAAAGGTTTAGCTAGTAGCACTGGCAAGTTCATTGGCTCATTCTATTTCTTATTATAAGAAATACCTTATCATCAGTTAACAGCTACAGGCTCCTTCAGCAGACATATTTTATGAACAAAACTGGTTGTATTAGGTTTCTTCTATTTACAGGTTTTATCATGGAATATTTCCCTGAAGACTTTAATGAGGGACAGTTATATAGCTTTGCAAAACTTTTGCCCTGATTGGATATTTTCCCACACTGTATTTTTCCCATGGTCAGTAGAATAGAAATGTTCTCTGAAATTCACTTCATTGGCTTATGAAGAAGTTAACAGCCAGCATGACACTTGGAATTAATTCTGAAAGTACTGGTGCTAATAAGATTATCTCCCCTCCAGGGGAACACTCATTCACTCCTGGTGAGATTGCAAACTTGTGCAACCCCTATAGAAAGCAGTGTGGAGAACTCTTAAAAGACTAAAAATTAACCTACCATTTGGCCCAGTATACCACTCCTGGGTGTATACCCAAAGGATTCATCCTATAGCAGAGATATATGTGCACGACCATGTTTATTGCTGCTCTTTTCACAATAGTGAAGAGCTGGAAGCAATCTAAGTGTCCCTCAACTGATGAGTGGGAAATGAAAATGTGGTACATCTACACAATGGAGTTCTATGCAGTGCTAAAGAAAGCAGGAACTTTGCAGGCAAATGGATGGAACTAGAAGCCAATATGCTAAGTGAAGTAACACAGTCTCAGAAAAACAATGTATGGTGTCCCTCATTTGTAAATCCTAGCACAAAATCCTTATATGTAAGTCAATGGATAATTTGTTAGTAAAGATAATACCACATTAATTGATATTGCTATGGATACAGCTGGAAGCTTTTGTCTCCATTTTCCTCAGTTCTAAGATTTATGAGAAACAATAAATCTCTTTTTTAAAAGTATAGTAAAACATACATCAACTTGCTATGTAGTTTAGGAATGTAAAGTTATATGTCTTTTTACTTGCATGCAAGTTTACTGTTAAACTGTGAATCCCTTAATGTGTTTTGGCATAAGCCTATACTTTATATTCAGACTTTGTAAATTTGATATATGTGTGGAATATATATATATATATAATATATATTATATGTTATATATATATACACATATTTTGGAGTAATATAAAATTAAAGGGAACAAAAAAAAGACTTGTTTAAAGAACAGATCAAAACAGTAAACTTCTGCATTGAAAAAATTAAAAAAGACTGAGAAAAGGTGGAAGACAGGACTTAACACGTATGGCAGAATATATGAGTTCTGGCAGGGGGGCATGGATGGGGGAAAGGGTCTAATTTGGATTAAGAAATTTTTTATGAAATGTACAAAAGCTTAATAAAAATTAAGAAAAAAAAGATTATCTCCCCTCAAGTCTTTTTCTTAAATAGAATTGTAAAACTTACATTTCTTTAACTAAAGTCAATAAAAGAAATCAAGGTATTTAATTTCTGATTCCCACACAATTAAGTGAAAAATGCAGAGGCAGAGAATTTCAACTGGAGAGAACAGTGAATAGATTGGACTTTAGGTATAAAAGGGGCTTGTATTCTTCAAGGAACTGAGAGGACAGGATAACAAAAGTGCAGTAAGGAAGGAAGGGAGCAAAGAGTACAGGGCCTCTTTGGAAAGTATGGCAGCGGTTACACCATGTTGACTTTTAAGGCTAAAGCAATGTTAGGCTTTTAGTCTTTGTTCAATAAGAAAGCATTGATAGGGCTATCCTTCAGTAGTATTTTGTGAAGATAATGTTAATTCAAGTATATCATAAAATTAAGTCACTATACATTAATACAGGAAATAATTAATCATTGATTTCTTAGCTATTTAGTTTGTATGACTTGAAGTGTACTCAACCGTTGACAATCCCAACCAACAAAACAAAATGGCGTTTACACAGCTTTAAGAAGCAAATAGCTGACCAAGTTTGAGCCAGGAAAGAACTTAGGTGGGTTGGTCCACAAAGAGTACCCTGGAGCAGAGTCAGTGTAGATGGAGCTAATGTTTCACTTCATCTTTTATCTCCATTGTTAATTATCATCTTGTCTTAGTTTCTTTTCTTGTTGGTATGATAAAATTTTCTGACGAAAGCAACTTAAGAGATAAATGGTTAATTTTTTAACTCACCATTTAAAGTACAGCCCTCCATGATGAGAAAGTCAAGGCAGCAAGATCTTGAAACAGCTGGTGGCGTCACATCCACAACTGGAAGCAGAATGATAAGTGCATGCTACTGCTCAGCCCACTTTTCCTATTTTCTATCAAACTGATGTGCTGCCTACTGGGCTAAGGCACTACTTTCTCCCTTTTCTACTGTTTAGGATCCCATGCCCAAGGAATGGTCCAGCCAAAGTGAAGACAAGTCTTCCCACATCAAGTTATTGTAATTAAAATAATCCCCCACAAGCATTCCCAGAGGCCCATCTTCCAGGAGATACCTATCACATACCCTTCTCTCTTTCTTTGTATTTACCTTTCTATTAGTATTTCAACACATTCAATAACCCTCTGATTTCCTGTTAGGGCAACTGAAACTTTAGATCCCCTTTTAAGTACAAGACAGCCCAGATGATGAGAATACAAGCTATTCAAATTTTACCTCACCTCTTATTGGTGTGAAAGTGTTGGCTAAGACCTATAAACTCAGGTTCACAATCTGTAAATTTCACAAATAATAGTACTTGTAGAAATAAATTGGTAAGTGCAGGAAAAATACTTAGAGCTTCACTTGGTACATAGTACAAGTTAAACATACTAAGATTGTATCTTTCATTTCTCTATTTTCATCTTTAATGTACTATATTTGGGGCTTTTTCAACTTAAGGAGTATATCATTTCTTTTCAAATATTTTTTTCAACCTTGCATTATGTTCCACTCTGTATATTTGCAGTCTGATTGGTACCACTTCAAAATGCTGTAAGACTTAAGAAGAGGGAGAAATCCACACCTTTGTGGCTAATAAGGAAATCCGTTTTGTCTGTGGCTGAATACAACTCAGTCACTGGAGAAGTGGAAAAACTTGGATAGGCAAGAAAAGAGGGACTCAAGTTGGCAGGACTGAGAGCAAATATGTGAGATGAGAATGTGCATAGCTTGTTGGATGATGAGCAAGAATTCTATACTGTGCAATTAGAGGACTTATGTGTGGAAAAGTTTGTTAGTACTTAAGGAGTATTGTTATCAGAAAGCTACTAGATTTTGGATGTCTCTGGTAGCCTAAGAGAAATGGATAAAAAGTATTAAGTTGTAGCATCAAGATTGATCTGGTGATACATGTCGATTTATGTGGGAGGCCAGTCTCTTGGCTATGTTCCTTGAATTAGGACAGCAGTCATGGAAATGGAAGGCTATCCAAGAGAAAACTGGCAGGACTTGACAACTGCCTTTAAAAGGCGAGGCACGCCTTTAATCCTAGCACTTGGGAGGTAGAGGCAGGCAGATCTTTGTGAGTTCAAGGCCAGTCTGGTCTACAGCTTGAGTTCCAGGACAGCTGGGACTACAAGGAGACCTTGTCTCAAAAACACCAAAAAAAAAAAAAAGGCAAGAAATAAACACAGAAATTGAAATTATCATGAGTAAAATTAAAGCAGCTTGCTTTGCCTATTTGCCTCAATAGTTTTACATTCAAAGCAGCATAAGTAAAAGGTATGGTCAATATTTGGTCCTTGCTTCAGAGAAATGGGAGGAGTTTAAAATACTTGGTGTGTATAGAGTGACTGATGGGGGAATCCCTTATTTCATTTAACTAGCACGAGAAAAGCAATGGATAAAAGTTTGTTCATTTTAAAATATTTTCCCCCAGGAAATAAAGCATTATAAATAAATCAAGATATTTAGAGTGAATATGATAAAGAAAATGCTAATCTACCTAGATTTCTTTTCTTCAAATGTGATTTATAGATTAATTATATCAGACATCTTCTGTTCTTGTGTTTGACAGAACAAAGAGACCACTAGTTATAATTATTAATACCTTTCCTGTCCTTCCTCTTTCATCAGTAAAAGCTTAATAAAATAACTTTATTTAGGTAAGCATCTTTGTTTCTCTGACAAAAGACAAATTCTTTCATAAGCAAACTGGTGGCGCATGCCTTTAATCCCAACACTCGGGAGGCAGAGATAGGTGGATCTCTGTGGGTTCAAGGCCGGCCTGGTCTACAGAGTGAGCTCCAGGATACCTGGTACTAAAAGGGAGACCCTGTCTCAAAAATATCCAAAAAAGTGTAAAACCAAAAAGAAAAAAAAAAAAACATAAGCAAACTGTTAATTATTTAAACGCCACTTGGAAGAAATTACAGATATTTAAATAAGAGTGGACAATTGTCATAAGTGATAAATGCATGATCCAGTCATTCCTCTTCTATGGTCCTGGTGTCTAAAGCATAACATATGGAACAACTAAAAGGCTCATAAAATTATCATGAGGAAAATAAATGGAAATATACTGATGGAAATGCAGACTGCTACAAACACAATGCATAACTATTTGGCAAAAATCTAGCAGAACTAAACATACATATGCTTCATGATCCAGTTATTGTGCTTGATCTGGCTGGTACTTACATGAATATATGTAAAGAAAAATTACTGAACTGTTTCTTTAATATTTCTGTGTTTGGGAGTACACACATTTTTATCTCAGTTAAAGATATATCTTGGGGTTTAAGACCCAACATATGTATTTTGAAATAGCAAATGCTTTCAAACTACATCAGGAATTTATAGTGGTTTTTGAAGATGTCTATCTTCCAGACAAAAACCTCATAGGAGTCTTTTCCTGCTGAATGAGATCAGCAGTAGACTGTAAAAATGGTTTCTTTATCTTCATGTTGTCCATAAATACTCTAAAGGGGCTCTATGCACCCAGTGAAATTATATGTGGAATATTTATTAGTAGTATTTAATAACATATATTAGTTTTTTTTTTCTAGGAAGCTTGTGGAAGCTATGAAAATATGCCTGTCAGATCTATTTGTAGGTCAGTATGTGATTGATGATGCTAGCACTCTGAAATTCAGCACCAACTTAAAGAGAAGCCCAATTTCTCACATCCTGCTCCAAGCAAATGATGCAGAAATTGCCTGTTCATAATTCTGACTTAAGAACACCCGGACAGCCTTGCTAAACTCTGTAAGAACTGGACTTCAGTCTAGGATGTTTCTGTGCAACGTTCCTCTCTTTTCTTTCTATTTTACCATGCTTTTTCTTTCAGATCTTCTGGCTTCACCTTGTTACCTCCCAGCTTACCTCATAGGCCCTGTCTCTATTAAGTCACTTGCATGGCTAATCCCACTGTAGTATCTACTTCATGGAAAAATCTATAATAAACAAGTAGTACCAGAAGTGGTCTGAGAATATAGGCAGAGCTTGGACTCAGGCCCTTCACTGTCCAGGTGAAGAGGATATTGTGCTGGCTGACAGCCAGGGCACAACTAGTTCCTGGCACAAAGCTGTGGCTCAGCTCATAAAGAACTGATGATGGACATTTGGGAAAATATCCAGGTAGAGGAATTGAGTAGCCAGGGACATGAAGTGCCACTCCTGCTATAGAAGGAAAAAAAAAACAAAGCAATAACATATGTCCATGGAACTGAAGCAAAAAAAAAAATGATTAATGACAAGATCTGTGGTGGAAGCTATTGGAGAGACCTAAGGGAGTGAACTGAAAATAAGATCTTTCCATCACACAGAAATATCCACCAGAAAGCTTCTATCAGAACAAACCACTAAATAACTAAGGAGATATAGTGACTTGACTATTTAGCCAGCCTTCTCTACTATTTAGTCCAGAACTATCACAGTGGAGATATATATCTATATATATTCTATTATATATATATTTTTTTTTTTTCCCATGGTGGCAGAGAAATAGACCATCAACTGGGCTGTTCACTTTGCAAGGTTGAGCTAGCTCAAGTTGCATCTCAATATCCAACTGTCAGCAACAGAGACCCATACTGAGCGTACATGGCACTATCTGTCTCCTGGTCATTTGGTTTCAAGTCAACAACTCTGGGCCAGTCCATACTAATGGAGTCAGCAATTTGCCCTCACGCTGATGGATATCTGTTCTAGGTATAAGTTTGCATTTTATACCTACAAAACCTCAGTCAATATCACTACCCATGAGTTCTGGATGGCTTGATTTATAAGCAAGGAATCCCATGCAAAATAACACCTGACCAAATGCTATGGTTTGGGTGTGATCTGGGTATACACTAAGGGTCCATTATGATGAATGTTTAATCACTAAGGTGGTGCTATTGGGATGTGGTAGAACCTTTGAGAAGTTGAACCTAGTGGTTTATGTATTAAGTTAGCCATGTGTATATGGTACTGTCTCTAGTAAGAAGAATATGTTTCCAGAGAAATGAAATGGAAGTGTGAGTGGCCCCGTTATCATTGAAGGACTTTGTGCTTCTGGTTCTATCGACTCTGGGTTCTGTGGGATTCATAGTCCTCAAAGTGTATAGTCCTGGTCTGGTCCAGGTGTGATGGCACACACCTTTAATTCCAGTACTTGGGAGGCAGAGGCAGAGATCAAACCCAGCCTGGTCTACATAGCGAGTTCTAGGCCAGTTGGGCCTACATGGAGACCTTGTTCTGGTCTCTGTGTTATCCAGAACACTTGGGTGGTCCTCAGTACTCTCTTTCCCAATGATAACTGTGAATGGGCAAGTATATTGTCCCTAACCTCACAAGGGTATGACTTCCAAAGACTCAAACAATTCAAGGATGAAGACATGTCAAATGATTAGGTAAAGCCTTTAAGGCCTATATGGCTGACATCTCAGGGTGAGAGAAAATTTGAATGGTAGCAGAGGAGAGATCTAAATCCAGTTACAGTAAGAGGGGTGTAATTCATCCTAGTAATAGTCCTTAAGTTTAACTATCGAGAAAGAACTGCTCCTTGGGTTTATGGGAGCTCCCGCAGGTCACACCTATTCCTTGTCTTCATTTTTCCTCAAATGTCTCTGTCTCAATAAGTCTATTGCATAATTATTCTTCTCATAAAGGACCTAGATCAAAACATGTTTTGTCACATACTCAGAAGGTCTATAACTAAAGACACAAAAGATGATGCCCCATTGGAAAATGCTGGATTGCTTCCTTACCTTGGAAGACCCAGAACCAGAACAGAAAAGAGTTCTTGACCCAAACTATGGATTTCTTCTTGCCACATCCCTGGTCAAGGTAAGACTGTGTGGTAGCATCTGGGAAAATGAGTCAATGCTAGGACTATGTTAGCCCTCCAGAAGTAATTTCTCTTCCCTTTGACCAGGCAGGTCGCCTTTCCAACAGATTCAGGTTTATTATATAAACAAGTGGCACTTGCTGGAATGCCACAAAAGCAATTAAGCTGAACAAATAGCCTTAAATTTACTTATTAAAATAATACATTATGGAACAAACATTCATCTGGAATCATCCAATATTGCAATACCATCATTCACTGTAGGAACTTAAATGTATCCCAAACACAAAGGCATGCACTTTCTGCATCCTGTAAAATGCAATGACAGGGATGATGATTGCAAACAATTTCTGGAGAAAACTAAAGACATACATTTCAGGGCTTAGACAGTTAAGCTTTTTTATATATAAAATGTGCTCTCCCTCACCAGCCTTGAACATTTTCTATGATATTAATTGTGTCCTGCTGCCAGAGAGAGGGATCATAGCTACCCAATAGATCTGCTCCACATGGGAGATAATTTTAGAAGATGGCAATTCCCCTCTCTCTTACTAGTGACAGGATTAATTCAAAGTGTTCTTCTTTGAATTATTTATTCATAGATATGTTATCAGAAATGATAATAAGCTTTCACGACATAATAAATAAATAAACATAGTCAAGCCACACTCATACTATGTCCTTTTCCTGTCCCATTTTTGTCTCGGTTACTTACCCTGGTTATTTAACCCTCAAAACAATGAAGTAGTGTTAACTCAGTCTGTAAAGTATTTTCCTTGCAAGTACAAGGACCTAAGTCCCATCCCTAGAATCATGTAGAAATGATGAGCTAAGTAACACACACTTGTAAGCCCAGCGCCAGGGAGGCAGAGACATGAGGATTTCTGAGACTCTGTTGACCAGCCAGTTTAGCCTAGTTGTTGAGCTCCAAACGAGAGACCATGTCTTAAAGGTTGATGGAGTTTCTGAAAATGACAGCTGAGGTTCTTCTTGAGTAAGCACACACACACAAACACAAACACCCAAACATACACACGCACATATGCAAGTATGCACATGCACACACATGGAAACACCCACATACAAATTTTAAAGATGAAGTAAAGAATTTCCTTTGTGGAATTTCACTGTTCCAGTCTCTCCAGCTGTCAACACAGCTTCAAACACATGCATAGCTCTTCTAGGGTCATATGTGAGGAGAGAAGAGGCTAAGCCTGGGATCTGAGGTGTAAGTGGAAGTGAAGACTTTTGTCAAAACATAGAAAGAAGCAAATGGTCTTTCAACATTAGTAAGATCTCTGTGAAGCATTCAGACATTTCAGCGAGGTATGTGGATGAAGAGGCTACTGGAACAGAGCACATTAATGGAAACTCTCTTCATTCTTATGCACATAGCTGTCTGCTCCAGTGGCCCAAATCCTGTGGTCGTTCTCTATGGGACAAAAAGTATTAGGAGTCCATTCCTGCACTAGAACTGAATTGATCAGGATATTCAATTCCCCAAGGGAGCCTAGATAAGCATCAAATCTTTTGGACATAAATTTAGTCATCTGTAAAACTGATACTATGTTACTTACCTCTTCCTCATTTTGTAGGTTCTATAAAGGGACAAATGACAGGGAGGATGTGAAGAAAGGGGAACACTCATTCATTGCTGGTGAGAATTGCAAGCTGATGCAGTCACTGAGAAAATCACTGTGGAGAACTCTTTAAGAAACTGACAATATATCCAGCTATATCATTCCTTGGCATATACCAACGTATCCTAGGACACAGATATTTGCTCAGCCATGTTGGTTGCTGCTCTTTTCACAATAGCTAAGAAATGGAAACAACCCGAATGTCTGTCAAGTGATGAATGGATAATGAAAATGTGGTACATTTTTTTTTTACTATGGAGTTCTACTCAGCGGTAAAGAAAAATGAAATCATGAAGTCTGATGATAAATGCATGGAACTAGGAACTGTTATACTAAATAAAGTAACACAGACTCAGAAAAACAAGTGACATATGTTCTCTCTCATTTGTGGATCTCAGCTCGAAATCCTTAGATGTGGCATATACATATCGTAATCTAACTGTGGGAGCAAGGAAAATGGAAAGGAACCATGGAAGTAAAGGAGAAGAAGAGGGTGGAGAGAGCGGGATGGTAAGAAATGGGAGCTAACAAGGGGGAAATGGGAAAAATCAGGGTTGCTTTAACTAGGGAAGGAAGCAGGAAGTCTATACAGGGGGAGAGAAAGGAAAAAGACAAATAATGCTTGATTGGTGTGAAAACCAAAGGAATACATAGTATTCAATAAGCATACTGAAAATACACACATAATATAAATGTGAGTGTATGTATATAGTTGATGGCTATATAACAAAAATCACAGTGCCAGGCATGGGAAATATGTCTTTTAATCGTTGGCCAGGGTAGTCCAAGAAATTCCCAAAATAATGCAATCTTTTCCCATAGCCCTTGATTTCTTCCCAGAACTTGAACGTAATACCTATTGCTGAGGACATGACATATTTTGGAAACAGGACTTGGAGCATTGAGCTAGAGCAGACATGGAAGCCTTCTATCTGAAGAGATACCTTTTCACAGTGTCAGAAGATACCATATAAAATGCCAAAGGAGAAAAACCAATCAAGGATCTTTCCCATCTGCTAAATCATGAACCACAATAATGAGCCACCCAGCAAATAATCTCTACTGACACAGTATTGGCAACTTTTATCTTGGGGGTAATCAACATCTGTCTAATTGGACTTAATGTTCCCTCAGTGTGAGGGATATCAAATATAGTACTGTAAACATAGCTGGAGAGGTTATAGACATTGGAGAAGAAACTACTTCTTTAATTTTCCTAAATCAAATAATGTCTTACTATATTATAAATATATCTATATATTCTTATATTTACAGACAAGTGTATCTCATTACTCATCAAAGAAACTTTTTTTGCAATAGATGGAGACTATTACATTGTTCCACAACTGGTCAAAATTGGAATAAGCGAGACATCTACAATGCAACCTATACCCTTAAATCTCAGGGAATGTCACTGAAGCAGGGAGTGGAATGAATATAAGGGTCAGAGGGACAGGACACCTGCTGCTAGTTAATTCCTTCCAGACATGATAGGGAAGCTGCATCAATGAAATCTCCACAGTATGGTAGTCTAATGAGAGCTGCATAATGACAAATGAATTGACATGGCAAGGTGGATTGGGTGGAGAATGTCACGTCAAGATAAAGAGCAACAGGCAATCAATGGATGTTGAGGGAAGGAGAATCTGTTTTCTCCAGGGACTAGCTTCTTGAGAGATTATCTAATCACAAATAGGCATCCATAAACACATGAGCACCACTAAATGAATATGTATGTATATTTATAAATAAATATATATAACCAAAGTAGTAAAAAAACAGAACAAGAAATTGAGAGGGAGTGAGGATACAGGAAGAAGTTGGTGGGGGATGAGGAGGAATGAAAATAATGAAAAGACAATACTTATGTGTAAAATTCTCAAAAAAATTAAGAATTAAAAAATCTCTAGTGTAAAATGAGTCCATATTATAATGGCCAAAAATAAAATTATTTTATAAATAACTATATCGAATCTATGATTTGTTAAATCATTAACACTATCAAAAGAAGTCTTAGGAGCTCTGACTTACTAGGAGTTTTGAAGACTGAATGCTTTGATGGAGAAAGAACAAAGCCAATTGTTAGTAGTTTACGTTATGACTTTAAAGGAAATAATATTAATGTTAATAAAAGCATTCATCACATGGCTAAGGAAGCACATTTCATAGAATTAAAATATGCAAAATTTTAACCTGTTTTAGTCCATGAAAGAAAACTTATGGTCCTGAGGAATCATCTTTAGACTCCATTTTTCATTTCTCACACATACACTTCCATGCGATACAAGTGAGCCCCCAGCCATGCTCCTTTCAACAAACAATAACAATCCTTAGATCTCTCTTCCACATCTTGCAACTTGTGGTTCCATGGAACACTTGTTGACATATTTTACCATTCTCTTCTGATTCTCCAAACCAATCTGTCTTTAGAAATCTCTTCTTGGAGGGCAGTAAAAGAAAAATTCTAGAGGGCAATAGAGAGAAACTCAGGTTTCAAGAAGCTAGGTTCAATCATACTCTGAGATCTGGCTCCTGTCTACATATCATATTACATATTTATAAATCTAAAAATCCTTTCTAATTGTTTTGCTGCTCATTACCATGAATGATGGTTCTCATGAGAGGCAAAAAATTTTTTAACAAGGAAATTACAATAGCCTCTGTTTCTACTTCGTCAACCACAGGTCCAGAAGTAATTGAGTTGGAAGTTTACCAAGTTTTCATTCACCAAAAACTGTTAATGACCATGTCTATGAGAAACATTTTCTTTTCTTTTTTCTTCTCCTCTTCCTCTCCCTCCTCCTCATTCCCATCTGCCTCCTTCTCCTCCTTCTTCATTGTTGTTGAGACAAGTTCTCATTATGCTTCTAGTGCTGCTCTTGAACTCACCATCTTCCTTCTTTGCATCCTGAGGGCTGAGAATACACATGTGCACCCCTATGTACACTAGAGCTCTACTTCCTTTTAAATTTCATAGAAGAGCTTACAAAAGAAAAAATACGATAGAAAAAATTGTGTCTGAAATACACACACACACATATAATTGTGTCTGAAATACACACACACACACACACACACACACACACACACACACACACACATATATATATATATAAAATCAAAGAAAAATCATTCCTAACGGCTCTTATCCATTAAAGAATTCCTTTGGCTTGTGTGAATTGCATATGCCATTCTAAGCAAGGAGGTAAGATTTGGGGCAGATATGTTCATATGCAGCAGAATAAGGACTGGTGAAAGGGACATCGAGATTAAAACATAAAAGAAGCCACTTTTCGGAGAAAGACTTGGAAACACTTCCCAGCTTAGCTACATGTAACAAATAGAGCACACACAAAAGTTCTAATCATATCCAAAAGGGAAAGGTGGGTGCTATGTAAATGACATGTGTTCATGAGCTTTGTGGCCCAGCAGTTTTTGAGCAGATGCCTTTTCCTTGCTCACCAGCCCACCCCATTCTCTGGAGTGCTTTCTCATTCTTAATAAACTCTATTTCTACATTTCTTGGTCTTAGAGCACAAGAACCTTTAAACTTCAGAAGGCTCCTTCCACACTCGGATCCTGTGTCTATAGCATTTTGAAGTAGACTTTGTACTAGTCTACATATTGTATCTTATATTATTATAATTTCTCAACAGGTCCATCTCTATTAGCTCACAAACTTTTTGAATACCACATCAGTATCTTTTTTTTTTTTTTTTGGTCTTTTTCGAGACAGGGTCTCCCTGTAAGTCCCAGCTGTCCTGACACATCAGTATCTTTTATTTTATTTTTTTTGTCTAAAAAATGTGTGTTGTGAATAGGAGTGAATTTTTAAATTGCTTGTGCCATTTGTAGAATGATTAAGTATACTGGGCTGGAGAGATGGCTTAGCAGTTAAGAGCACCAACTGCTTTTGCAGAGGACCCGGGTTCGATCCCCAGCACCCACATGGCGGCTGAGAACCGTTTTTAACTCCAGTTCCAGGGGAATCCAATGCCCTCTTCTGACCTCAATGGCATTGCATGACACGGGTGCACAAACCTACATGCAGATAGTACATTTATACACATACAAGAATAAATAAAAAAATTAAAAAAGAATGATTAAGTATACAAACCGCAAGTATATAGCATCAAGAACCTGTGGCTGGATGGGTCACGGGTCCTTGAGGAGACCTATTCTGCTAAATGGACATAGTGTTAAACTTCCCCCTAAATATCTATAGATCAATACATATTTCAGTTTTCACCAGAGCTTCATTTTTCTGTAGATGATGATTATACAGAGACCCACAGCTGGTCAGTGTGCAGAGAATAAGAGATTGTGGAGTGCTCTTCCCTAAATCGGACACCTGTATCATACTGCTTCCAAAGCTTAGGGTTCATCAGGAGAGATGGAATAAAAAGAGAGTAAGAGCCAGACGTAGTGGACAACTACAGGGAACAGTGTTTTCTGGACATGACAGCACCATTGCACATATGAACTCATAGTGGTTGTGAATGCAGACATAATACCTCCACAAGACCAAGCCAGCCAAAATCTCAGCATGGATTCATAAATTCCCAGGCCTAGCTGAGGATATACTGGCAATTGATGGGTTTGGGGGTAGGGAGAGTCAGTTTTCTTCAGGCTGAAGCTCCTGAGAGGCTGGCTACCCATGCTCCGTCGCATGGCCCTAAATTCATGCACATACTGGCAGCACTAAATTCATTGTGTTTTTTTTTTTTTTTTTTGAGAGCACACAAAGTTGTCAGGTAAATGTGAGAGGGGAAAAGGAAGGAATTGGAAGGGTGATAATGGGGATAGATTGGATCAAAATATGCATGAGAGAAATTTTCCTTTTGTGTGCATGTTTCTCCAAAATTTTATTAAATTATGAATACGTTTAAGCTTACAGAAAATTGCAAGGCTTACAGAGGTCTTTATCTTTCAACCAGATTCCCCTAATGTGAATATTACGAAAATCACCAGCATGTTTATTACTTAAAGCAGCAAACATTTCCAAAGTAACACTTGTCCTACTATATAACATTTGTTTTACTAAATATCTATTGGACTAGTTACCTAAGTATTTTTAAAAAGTTGTTAGCAAGGGAGGGGGCTGAGAATAATGTCAACATTCAAGGATGAGACAGGAGATTAAGGAGTGCCAGTCTCAGTATCAGAATATTTTTCCAAAACACACACACACACACACACAGAAGCAATATCACAGTAAGTTCATCCTTCACAGTCTATTACTGCACAGATAGTGAGAGGTTTCTAATCATATATAACATAGAAGTAAGGTCTTACTGGTTTAGAAAATTTAACTAGGAAATAATGGATATGAGAAGTCATTCCTATTGTAAACCAATCATACCCAGCTCATAGTCCAGATAAATTCCAATCACGCAAAGCTTTCCTGTGAGACAAACAGATGGAGCAGTGTGCTGAGCCACATACTGCCCACCCTGACATTTGGTTGCCCAGTAGCTGGTCCCTCCTGCCAGTAGCCACTTCCCATGCCTGGAGACAGGGTCTTCACAAACCCCCACAGCTTACTCAGCCTTGTCATCCACTCCCACCTCCCAGTAATGCCGGCCAGAACAGAATTTCTGAGAACCCACAAGGGCCAGATAATCCATATATAGGGCTAGTTTCACAGGAGTTTGGTCTGTCTTCAGGAAAGTCAGAAATGTTTTATCCTCTGAAACCAGCAGGCTCAGACGTGCTGTGTCTGGATCCAGAGTGACTTCTACTCTGAACTTCTGCCTAATGTTTTGCAGAGTGGAAAACAGGGGAGGAAAGAGGTCTTCTTTCTTGCTTAACTTGATTGAATAGGAAACTGGAGACTTCAGAGTAGAACACTTATGGAGGATGCTTTTGCTGTCCACCAGCACCTCGACCCCTGACCTGTTCTCTTCCATCTCTCTGACAAGACCTTGCAATGCACAAAAGTGACTCAGAAACCCAGACATCTGCAATGCACATCTCTGTAGTAACAGGCAGCTTCTTCAAGGGTCCTCACCCGTCGGTGCTGGTGGGCAGAGAGGTGGTTGCACAGGGCACACAGAAGCTTCATGTCTTTCCTAACAGAAGTGGGTCAGTACCTGGTTGTGCGTGTCACAATGAGATCTCCTGTGTCCTCCTGCTGAACATACTGAAGATTTTCATGGCAGCTTTAATTATGTTTCCCAGATGGATGTTGTTCAGGATACTCCATTCTACACCTTCCTGGTCACACTCAGGTCAGGAGAATCTGCCCCGTTTCTCTTGCCTGGAATTCAGCGAACTCAGCAATGTAGGCCTTACAGAAGTTGTATACAGTGGTGACCGTGTCTCTCAGGTAACCAGACAGATAGGACGCTTCCTCGCTTGCAGGATCTCTCTCAATATCTCTGCCACCTCCATTGGAATAAGATTCAAGGTTAGACTGAGGTGGTGCTTTCTTCAGAACATTACTAGTGCACTCTGCCAGGAGAAGTCGATTTACCTCTGATTTCACAGGTAGTTAAGGTGATCTTGATGCCTTGGAAGGCCATTGATCTCAACTAGGGGCTGTGCACCTGGAGGTGCACTAGCACTTACAGCTGGTCACAGCTTGGTGCTGTAACTGGTTACTATGTGCAGAAAAACCGAAGCCAAATTCAGGACTTCTTTTGGTCAGGAAGCAGCCACCACTCTAAAGTGCCTGCTTGGTCTTGCAATGGCTAGATCTGAAGAGTCCTGTTCAAGCATCTCACATTTCTTATAATATGCATTTCTTATGTCCTAATCAAATTTAGACCCTCTTCCCCAATCTGTGCTCACCCATAGGCCCCCCCACTAGATTTCATGCATTCTTTCATACATGTTAAGTCCCATCGTGTCAAGGATTTGTATCCAATGTCCCTCCGTGCTAGTTCATCCACTGGAAACTAGTCAGCCTATCTACAATCACTCCCTTAAAAGAAATATACTCTTCCTAACCCCAAAGTAATCAGCTGACAGTAGCTCCCCAGCTAAGTAAGGTTGTGGTCTGCTACCAATTTTCCCATTGCATGCTGAGTTTTTGTCTGATTGAGTCAGCATGGGTCTTTTGCATGCTCTCTATTGTTGCAAGATCATGTGAGCAAGTTCCAAGAGGCCTGAAAAAACTCTGTTTCCTTATGTTCATGTACCAACTCTGCCTCTTACAATATTTCTCCCCTTTTCCCAAATGGTCCCTAAGCCATAGGTCAGTGAGGTTTGATACTGGAGTCCTATCCAGGGTCACACATTTTGCAGTCTCTTATTCTCTAAAACTTAGCCAGCTGTGGACTTCTGTGTGTATAACACTCTATTGTATGAGGAAGAATCACTGGTGAGAGTTGAGGGATATTATATATTAGTAGTCTCTCTAACCCCTGTTCTTCTATGTTCCATGACCCTTCAGTGTAAGGTTCACTGTAGATGTATCACTTAGCTCTGGGCATCTCTCAGAAACACATTCTCTATGTGTGACTAGCTGTGGGATTCTGTAGTAGCCTCCATCTGTTGCAAAAAGAAGCTTCTTGGATGAGTGGTGTACAATATACTGGTCTGTAACTAGAAGGATCCATATTTAGCATAGTAAAAAAATCATTTATCTAGACATATGACAGAGATAGGGTTTTCTCTAGGGTCTATGATCTCTCCAGTATTTGGCTATAATTATAGAGCCACCCATTACTTATCTCCAATTAGATAGTTGTTGATAAAAGTGCCATACCACATCAATAGTTTGCTGTGCTAGTCATTGTAGTTATTAGTCTTTACAGCTTGGTTGGATCATTGATTGATTTTTCTCCCTTAGCATCTTACATAGTATCCTCTAGAACTATGGGAGCATGTCTACAAGGAGAAGGCTTCCTGGTCAGTTCCAGCTCCATTGCTCCAAGTCCTGTGTCCAAAGTATGTACTGTCTTCAGCAATCGGCTCATACCTTCAAGTTATTGGAGGTAATCAAGGGCTGTGGTGACAGCTTGTGTTATTTTGGGAGTCTCTTGGACTACCCTGACCAACAACTCAAAGGGATGCTTTTGTCTGAAACTGTGTGCCTTTTTATAAAGCCTTCAGTTATACACATACATTCATGATCAGAGAGTGTATGTGTATTTTTCAGGGGGATTTTTATACCACCTAAGCTTTATTTATCTTCTCTCTCTCTCTTTCTGTCTCTCTCTTATGCACACGTTGCTGTCTGACCTCCCTCCTTTTTTTCAGTAACTCCATTTTCCTCTTGATAATACCTGTTCCTATTATCCCCGACACTAATTCCTTCTTCCCCTTTACCCTCACGGTTCCTTCCTTCCTTGATTTCCCATTGAATACCCCCATTCTCCCAATTTCCCCATGGGTAACATCTATTTCCTACTATCCCCCTCTTTAGGGCTTTTTCTTTACTTCCATGCTTCCTTTCCATTTTACCGGCTTTTGCTGTTACATTAGGATATATACTCCCATATAAGTGATTGGTGCTAATATCAACAAATGAGTGATAACCACATGTTGCTTGTTTTTCTGAGTCTGTGTTACTTCACTTAGCATAACAGTTTCTAGTTCCATCCATTTACCTGCAAATTTTATAATTTCATCTTCCCTTATCACTGAGACCTCCATTGTATAAATGTACCACATTGTCGTTTTCCAGGTGTCAGTTGAGGGACATTTAGGTTACTTCTGTTCCTTGGCTATTGTTAAAAGAGTAGCAACAAAGTTGGATATACAGGTATCTCAACAGTAGGATGAGTCCTTTGGGTATATGCCAAGGAGTGGTATAACTGGTTAATATGGCAGATTCATTTTTTAGTTATTTAATAATTCTCCACACTGCCTTCATAGTGGTTGTACGAGTTTGCAATCCTAATAGCAGTGAATGAGTTTTTCCCTTTCTCTCCATCCTCACCAGCATTTGGTGTCTTTTGTTCCCTTGACCTTAGAAGCCAGTGTGTCTGGGGTAAGATGAAATCTTAAAGTGGTTTTGATTTGCATTTCTCTAATTACTAAGGATGTTGATCACTTTTTAAGTTCTTTTTTTTTTTTTTTGTCCTATCGAGACAGGGTCTCCCTGTAGCCACAGCTGTCCTGGAAGTCACTCTGTAGACCAGGCTGACCTTGAACTCACAAAGATCCACCTGTCTCTGCCTCCCAAGTGCTAGGATTAAAGGCGTGCACCACCACGCCTGGCTTTAAGTTCTTTATTAGCTATTTTTTTGGTCTTTTTGAGACAGGATCTCTCTGTAGCCCCAGCTGGCCTGGAACTCACTCCAGGCTGGCCTTGAACTGACAAAAATCCACCTACCTCTGCCTCCCAAGTGCTGGGATTATTATTTCTTCATTTGAGAACTCCCTGTTCAGGTCCTTTGCCTATCTTTTCATCGGGTCATTTGTTTTTTGAGTTCTTTGTATACTCTGGATAGTAATCCTCTATTGGATGTGTAGCAGGTGAAGACTTTCTCCCAGTCAGTCGAGTTCCTCTTCACTTCCTTGGTAGTTTCTTTTACTGAACAAAAGCTTTTAAATTTTATAAGGTCTCACTTGTTGATTGTTGACCTTAATGCCTAGGCAAATGGGGTATGATTTAAGAAGTCCCTTCATATATCTATATCTTATAAGGTACTGCCTATGTTTTCTTATAGCAGTTTCAGAAGTTCAGGTCTAATATTGAGGTCTTTGATCCATTTGGTGTTGACTTTTGTACAAGGTGAATTATAAGGACCCAATTTCATTCTTCTACAGCTGGAGACAATTTTAGCCATCATCGTTTGTTGAAGATGCTGCCTTTCATCCATTGGCACCTTTGTCAAATATCAGATGGCTAAAATTGCATACACTCACATTTGGCTCTTCATGTCTGTTTTTGTGCCTGTACCATGCTATTTTTATGACTATAATTCTGTAATATAGTTTGAGATCTGGTATGGTAATCCCCCCAGAATTGCTCTTTTGACCAAGATTGTTTAGGCTACCCAGGGTATTTTGTGGTTTCATTTGAATTTTAGGATTTTTTCTAGTTCTCTAAAGAATGTCATGGGGATTTTGATTGGCACTGCATTGAATCTATAGATTGCTTTTGTTAGGATTGTCATTTTTGCATTATTAATACTACCAATTCATGAGTACAGGAAGTCTGTCTTCCTTTAACCTTTTCCTTAAAGATTTAAAAAATTCAATGTCGGAGTAGCTTGGGTTGCTGGGGCCGTGAGGGCGGGACCCGGGCGCTGGGCCAGAGGGTCCGGAGAGTCCGGCGGCCAGGGCGGCTGCGCCTTTGGGCAGGATACCCAGAAGCCACCTGGGCGAGTAGCTTGGGTTGCTGGGGCCTTGAGGGCGGGACCCGGGCGCTGGGCCAGAGGGTCCGGAGAGTCCGGCGGCCAGGGCGGCTGCGCCTTTGGGCAGGATACCCAGAAGCCACCTGGGCGAGTAGCTTGGGTTGCTGGGGCCTTGAGGGCGGGACCCGGGCGCTGGGCCAGAGGGTCCGGAGAGTCCGGCGGCCAGGGCGGCTGCGCCTTTGGGCAGGATACCCAGAAGCCACCTGGGCGAGTAGCTTGGGTTGCTGGGGCCTTGAGGGCGGGACCCGGGCGCTGGGCCAGAGGGTCCGGAGAGTCCGGCGGCCAGGGCGGCTGCGCCTTTGGGCAGGATACCCAGAAGCCACCTGGGCGAGTAGCTTGGGTTGCTGGGGCCTTGAGGGCGGGACCCGGGCGCTGGGCCAGAGGGTCCGGAGAGTCCGGCGGCCAGGGCGGCTGCGCCTTTGGGCAGGATACCCAGAAGCCACCTGGGCGAGTAGCTTGGGTTGCTGGGGCCTTGAGGGCGGGACCCGGGCGCTGGGCCAGAGGGTCCGGAGAGTCCGGCGGCCAGGGCGGCTGCGCCTTTGGGCAGGATACCCAGAAGCCACCTGGGCGAGTAGCTTGGGTTGCTGGGGCCTTGAGGGCGGGACCCGGGCGCTGGGCCAGAGGGTCCGGAGAGTCCGGCGGCCAGGGCGGCTGCGCCTTTGGGCAGGATACCCAGAAGCCACCTGGGCGAGTAGCTTGGGTTGCTGGGGCCTTGAGGGCGGGACCCGGGCGCTGGGCCAGAGGGTCCGGAGAGTCCGGCGGCCAGGGCGGCTGCGCCTTTGGGCAGGATACCCAGAAGCCACCTGGGCGAGTAGCTTGGGTTGCTGGGGCCTTGAGGGCGGGACCCGGGCGCTGGGCCAGAGGGTCCGGAGAGTCCGGCGGCCAGGGCGGCTGCGCCTTTGGGCAGGATACCCAGAAGCCACCTGGGCGAGTAGCTTGGGTTGCTGGGGCCTTGAGGGCGGGACCCGGGCGCTGGGCCAGAGGGTCCGGAGAGTCCGGCGGCCAGGGCGGCTGCGCCTTTGGGCAGGATACCCAGAAGCCACCTGGGCGAGTAGCTTGGGTTGCTGGGGCCTTGAGGGCGGGACCCGGGCGCTGGGCCAGAGGGTCCGGAGAGTCCGGCGGCCAGGGCGGCTGCGCCTTTGGGCAGGATACCCAGAAGCCACCTGGGCGAGTAGCTTGGGTTGCTGGGGCCTTGAGGGCGGGACCCGGGCGCTGGGCCAGAGGGTCCGGAGAGTCCGGCGGCCAGGGCGGCTGCGCCTTTGGGCAGGATACCCAGAAGCCACCTGGGCGAGTAGCTTGGGTTGCTGGGGCCTTGAGGGCGGGACCCGGGCGCTGGGCCAGAGGGTCCGGAGAGTCCGGCGGCCAGGGCGGCTGCGCCTTTGGGCAGGATACCCAGAAGCCACCTGGGCGAGTAGCTTGGGTTGCTGGGGCCTTGAGGGCGGGACCCGGGCGCTGGGCCAGAGGGTCCGGAGAGTCCGGCGGCCAGGGCGGCTGCGCCTTTGGGCAGGATACCCAGAAGCCACCTGGGCGAGTAGCTTGGGTTGCTGGGGCCTTGAGGGCGGGACCCGGGCGCTGGGCCAGAGGGTCCGGAGAGTCCGGCGGCCAGGGCGGCTGCGCCTTTGGGCAGGATACCCAGAAGCCACCTGGGCGAGTAGCTTGGGTTGCTGGGGCCTTGAGGGCGGGACCCGGGCGCTGGGCCAGAGGGTCCGGAGAGTCCGGCGGCCAGGGCGGCTGCGCCTTTGGGCAGGATACCCAGAAGCCACCTGGGCGAGTAGCTTGGGTTGCTGGGGCCTTGAGGGCGGGACCCGGGCGCTGGGCCAGAGGGTCCGGAGAGTCCGGCGGCCAGGGCGGCTGCGCCTTTGGGCAGGATACCCAGAAGCCACCTGGGCGAGTAGCTTGGGTTGCTGGGGCCTTGAGGGCGGGACCCGGGCGCTGGGCCAGAGGGTCCGGAGAGTCCGGCGGCCAGGGCGGCTGCGCCTTTGGGCAGGATACCCAGAAGCCACCTGGGCGAGTAGCTTGGGTTGCTGGGGCCTTGAGGGCGGGACCCGGGCGCTGGGCCAGAGGGTCCGGAGAGTCCGGCGGCCAGGGCGGCTGCGCCTTTGGGCAGGATACCCAGAAGCCACCTGGGCGAGTAGCTTGGGTTGCTGGGGCCTTGAGGGCGGGACCCGGGCGCTGGGCCAGAGGGTCCGGAGAGTCCGGCGGCCAGGGCGGCTGCGCCTTTGGGCAGGATACCCAGAAGCCACCTGGGCGAGTAGCTTGGGTTGCTGGGGCCTTGAGGGCGGGACCCGGGCGCTGGGCCAGAGGGTCCGGAGAGTCCGGCGGCCAGGGCGGCTGCGCCTTTGGGCAGGATACCCAGAAGCCACCTGGGCGAGTAGCTTGGGTTGCTGGGGCCTTGAGGGCGGGACCCGGGCGCTGGGCCAGAGGGTCCGGAGAGTCCGGCGGCCAGGGCGGCTGCGCCTTTGGGCAGGATACCCAGAAGCCACCTGGGCGAGTAGCTTGGGTTGCTGGGGCCTTGAGGGCGGGACCCGGGCGCTGGGCCAGAGGGTCCGGAGAGTCCGGCGGCCAGGGCGGCTGCGCCTTTGGGCAGGATACCCAGAAGCCACCTGGGCGAGTAGCTTGGGTTGCTGGGGCCTTGAGGGCGGGACCCGGGCGCTGGGCCAGAGGGTCCGGAGAGTCCGGCGGCCAGGGCGGCTGCGCCTTTGGGCAGGATACCCAGAAGCCACCTGGGCGAGTAGCTTGGGTTGCTGGGGCCTTGAGGGCGGGACCCGGGCGCTGGGCCAGAGGGTCCGGAGAGTCCGGCGGCCAGGGCGGCTGCGCCTTTGGGCAGGATACCCAGAAGCCACCTGGGCGAGTAGCTTGGGTTGCTGGGGCCTTGAGGGCGGGACCCGGGCGCTGGGCCAGAGGGTCCGGAGAGTCCGGCGGCCAGGGCGGCTGCGCCTTTGGGCAGGATACCCAGAAGCCACCTGGGCGAGTAGCTTGGGTTGCTGGGGCCTTGAGGGCGGGACCCGGGCGCTGGGCCAGAGGGTCCGGAGAGTCCGGCGGCCAGGGCGGCTGCGCCTTTGGGCAGGATACCCAGAAGCCACCTGGGCGAGTAGCTTGGGTTGCTGGGGCCTTGAGGGCGGGACCCGGGCGCTGGGCCAGAGGGTCCGGAGAGTCCGGCGGCCAGGGCGGCTGCGCCTTTGGGCAGGATACCCAGAAGCCACCTGGGCGAGTAGCTTGGGTTGCTGGGGCCTTGAGGGCGGGACCCGGGCGCTGGGCCAGAGGGTCCGGAGAGTCCGGCGGCCAGGGCGGCTGCGCCTTTGGGCAGGATACCCAGAAGCCACCTGGGCGAGTAGCTTGGGTTGCTGGGGCCTTGAGGGCGGGACCCGGGCGCTGGGCCAGAGGGTCCGGAGAGTCCGGCGGCCAGGGCGGCTGCGCCTTTGGGCAGGATACCCAGAAGCCACCTGGGCGAGTAGCTTGGGTTGCTGGGGCCTTGAGGGCGGGACCCGGGCGCTGGGCCAGAGGGTCCGGAGAGTCCGGCGGCCAGGGCGGCTGCGCCTTTGGGCAGGATACCCAGAAGCCACCTGGGCGAGTAGCTTGGGTTGCTGGGGCCTTGAGGGCGGGACCCGGGCGCTGGGCCAGAGGGTCCGGAGAGTCCGGCGGCCAGGGCGGCTGCGCCTTTGGGCAGGATACCCAGAAGCCACCTGGGCGAGTAGCTTGGGTTGCTGGGGCCTTGAGGGCGGGACCCGGGCGCTGGGCCAGAGGGTCCGGAGAGTCCGGCGGCCAGGGCGGCTGCGCCTTTGGGCAGGATACCCAGAAGCCACCTGGGCGAGTAGCTTGGGTTGCTGGGGCCTTGAGGGCGGGACCCGGGCGCTGGGCCAGAGGGTCCGGAGAGTCCGGCGGCCAGGGCGGCTGCGCCTTTGGGCAGGATACCCAGAAGCCACCTGGGCGAGTAGCTTGGGTTGCTGGGGCCTTGAGGGCGGGACCCGGGCGCTGGGCCAGAGGGTCCGGAGAGTCCGGCGGCCAGGGCGGCTGCGCCTTTGGGCAGGATACCCAGAAGCCACCTGGGCGAGTAGCTTGGGTTGCTGGGGCCTTGAGGGCGGGACCCGGGCGCTGGGCCAGAGGGTCCGGAGAGTCCGGCGGCCAGGGCGGCTGCGCCTTTGGGCAGGATACCCAGAAGCCACCTGGGCGAGTAGCTTGGGTTGCTGGGGCCTTGAGGGCGGGACCCGGGCGCTGGGCCAGAGGGTCCGGAGAGTCCGGCGGCCAGGGCGGCTGCGCCTTTGGGCAGGATACCCAGAAGCCACCTGGGCGAGTAGCTTGGGTTGCTGGGGCCTTGAGGGCGGGACCCGGGCGCTGGGCCAGAGGGTCCGGAGAGTCCGGCGGCCAGGGCGGCTGCGCCTTTGGGCAGGATACCCAGAAGCCACCTGGGCGAGTAGCTTGGGTTGCTGGGGCCTTGAGGGCGGGACCCGGGCGCTGGGCCAGAGGGTCCGGAGAGTCCGGCGGCCAGGGCGGCTGCGCCTTTGGGCAGGATACCCAGAAGCCACCTGGGCGAGTAGCTTGGGTTGCTGGGGCCTTGAGGGCGGGACCCGGGCGCTGGGCCAGAGGGTCCGGAGAGTCCGGCGGCCAGGGCGGCTGCGCCTTTGGGCAGGATACCCAGAAGCCACCTGGGCGAGTAGCTTGGGTTGCTGGGGCCTTGAGGGCGGGACCCGGGCGCTGGGCCAGAGGGTCCGGAGAGTCCGGCGGCCAGGGCGGCTGCGCCTTTGGGCAGGATACCCAGAAGCCACCTGGGCGAGTAGCTTGGGTTGCTGGGGCCTTGAGGGCGGGACCCGGGCGCTGGGCCAGAGGGTCCGGAGAGTCCGGCGGCCAGGGCGGCTGCGCCTTTGGGCAGGATACCCAGAAGCCACCTGGGCGAGTAGCTTGGGTTGCTGGGGCCTTGAGGGCGGGACCCGGGCGCTGGGCCAGAGGGTCCGGAGAGTCCGGCGGCCAGGGCGGCTGCGCCTTTGGGCAGGATACCCAGAAGCCACCTGGGCGAGTAGCTTGGGTTGCTGGGGCCTTGAGGGCGGGACCCGGGCGCTGGGCCAGAGGGTCCGGAGAGTCCGGCGGCCAGGGCGGCTGCGCCTTTGGGCAGGATACCCAGAAGCCACCTGGGCGAGTAGCTTGGGTTGCTGGGGCCTTGAGGGCGGGACCCGGGCGCTGGGCCAGAGGGTCCGGAGAGTCCGGCGGCCAGGGCGGCTGCGCCTTTGGGCAGGATACCCAGAAGCCACCTGGGCGAGTAGCTTGGGTTGCTGGGGCCTTGAGGGCGGGACCCGGGCGCTGGGCCAGAGGGTCCGGAGAGTCCGGCGGCCAGGGCGGCTGCGCCTTTGGGCAGGATACCCAGAAGCCACCTGGGCGAGTAGCTTGGGTTGCTGGGGCCTTGAGGGCGGGACCCGGGCGCTGGGCCAGAGGGTCCGGAGAGTCCGGCGGCCAGGGCGGCTGCGCCTTTGGGCAGGATACCCAGAAGCCACCTGGGCGAGTAGCTTGGGTTGCTGGGGCCTTGAGGGCGGGACCCGGGCGCTGGGCCAGAGGGTCCGGAGAGTCCGGCGGCCAGGGCGGCTGCGCCTTTGGGCAGGATACCCAGAAGCCACCTGGGCGAGTAGCTTGGGTTGCTGGGGCCTTGAGGGCGGGACCCGGGCGCTGGGCCAGAGGGTCCGGAGAGTCCGGCGGCCAGGGCGGCTGCGCCTTTGGGCAGGATACCCAGAAGCCACCTGGGCGAGTAGCTTGGGTTGCTGGGGCCTTGAGGGCGGGACCCGGGCGCTGGGCCAGAGGGTCCGGAGAGTCCGGCGGCCAGGGCGGCTGCGCCTTTGGGCAGGATACCCAGAAGCCACCTGGGCGAGTAGCTTGGGTTGCTGGGGCCTTGAGGGCGGGACCCGGGCGCTGGGCCAGAGGGTCCGGAGAGTCCGGCGGCCAGGGCGGCTGCGCCTTTGGGCAGGATACCCAGAAGCCACCTGGGCGAGTAGCTTGGGTTGCTGGGGCCTTGAGGGCGGGACCCGGGCGCTGGGCCAGAGGGTCCGGAGAGTCCGGCGGCCAGGGCGGCTGCGCCTTTGGGCAGGATACCCAGAAGCCACCTGGGCGAGTAGCTTGGGTTGCTGGGGCCTTGAGGGCGGGACCCGGGCGCTGGGCCAGAGGGTCCGGAGAGTCCGGCGGCCAGGGNAAAAAAAAAAAAAAAAAAAATTCAATGTCTTTGGTTAGGTTTATTCCTAGCTATTTTTTGAGACTATTACGAATGGGAGTGTTTCCATGAATGCTTTTTCTGATTGCTTATTATTGGTCTATAGAAAGGCTACTGATTTTTCTAAGTTGATTTTGTAACCTGCCACTTTGCTTATAATATCGGTCACTTCTAGCAGTATTCTGGTGGAATTTTGGATCTCTTATGCATAATATCATATCTTCAGAGAATAGTGATAATTTGACCTCTTTTCCAATTAGTACTCCTTTAATTTCCTCCTGTTGTCTTATTGCTCTTGCAAGACTTTCAAGCACTAGATAGATAGATAGATAGATAGATAGATAGATAGATAGATAGATAGATAAATAGATAGATAATCTCCAAGGGCAGAATGGGCCTAGGTCCAATGTTAGAAGGTGGACTGAGTGTGGGAAGGAGTCCCCTTTCAACAGCAAAGCAGCCTTTGAGAAGCATAAAATTGCAGGGAAACCTGGTAGTGCATGCAAAAAGCCACCTTGGTACTAAGAGTGCCACCTTGTCCAACATCACCTAGGAATTTGCATGGAGAGTGATTCAAAATTTTGCCACTCTGTACATCTCTGTGAAAGGTAGCAAAAACATCATGACTATTGATTTTTGATGTCACAAATAACTTTTAGTGAAAAGGCACATTTACAAGGATGATGTCTGTGAATCATAGGGATTGCCTGTATATTATGAACACTCTAGTTACTAGGCAACAAAAAGCATTAGGTGATTTCATGTATAGGAGAGATAGGAACTCTGAAAGAATTAGCTGGAAAATAGTGAGGATCTTCAGTTTGGGCAAGATTTCAGTGAAGATGGTTAATGTTTAAAGTCTGCTTAAAAGAGTTGTAGGGGCCTAGATTGAATTTGTCATAAGTTTTATCTTTCTCTACAATCTCCAGAGCTCAGAAATCTAACAATCTCTAATTTCACCGTAGGTGTTTTAGTCTACCATTGGGTTAATGAGATAAACAGGGTCACTGTGGCCCTTCATCTGAGGATGCTGATGGCATTGATTGCACTACCGATCAGTAGCAGTATTTGTATTGCTTGCCCTTCCTTTGCTTTTTTAATTTGGTGCTGGAGACTGTGTCCAGAGCTTGAGACATGTTAAGTATGTGTTCTAATGTTCAGCAACATCATCCTGTTCCTCTAGTCCTTTGCATTTGTCTTTAACATGAGAAAAGAATTTAAAAATCCTAAGTGCAGGCTAGAGAGGTAGCTCAGTGGTTAAGAGCACTGGCTGCTCTTGCAGAGGACATATGTTTGGTTCCCAGCACCAAAATGGCACCTCACAACTCTCTATAACTCCAGTTCCAGGGCATCTGATGGCCTGTTTTATCTCCTAAAGGCATCAGGCATTAAGTGAAAAAAAAAAACTCATCCACATAAAATAGAATAGAATAAAACAAATTAAAATAACATAGAAATCCTGACTGCTAGAAACAACCTTAGGAAGTTTGGTACTTCTTTTAAGTCTAATAAAGAGCTAAACCAGTGCTGACGTGATTGTATATCCTGTTTACCCATTCGTAGATATGTGTAGATCACTGAGCAGGAAGACACTGAAGTCAGAACACTTATTTCCCTAGTTTCTTCCATTTTGTGTTAGCAGCAACATGTCACCAATGATAAGGACAGAGGCACAGCTCCACTCAGGCCTCACAATAGTCTAAAGAATTCCCTTTCCAGGGGCTGGAGAGATGGCTCTCTGGTTAAGAAGCATTGACTGCTCTTGCACAGGACCTAGGTTCAATTCTCAGCAACCACATGACACCTTCTTCTGACTCTGTGAGCAATGCATGACGTGGGTGCACTTACACACATGCAGACAATACATTCATACAGTAAAATAAAATAATAAATAAAATAATTTAACACTAATAATAAAGAATTACCCTTTTGCTCACTGTATCTCCATTCAGGGAAAATTGAGATTCATGGCTTTGGCAAAGAAAATAATTTTAGTATAAGCTAATACAAAGCATAGTCATATTTTGTTAGAAAGATAAAGTTGCTCCAAAAGAAATAAAGCACAGAAGATGGTATCACTGTGGACTTCTGAAGAAATACTGTCACCTAAGTGTATTTAAAATGGATATTTGTAGGATTTCTTGGCTTTCAAATAATATCTCTAAAGGATATGCAAAGAGTGTTGTTTGTTGTAGTAGCAAGTATGCTGAGAATTACCCAGTACACCTGCGCTTGTCCCTCATCAACCTAACCTGCCCAAGGCAGGGTGAGACCATAAAGTAGCTGAGTTACAGATCTGGGCCAATCACAATGTGACACAAGATGACTGCACTAAGAGGAGAGTGGGATGAGAACAGTACATAAACCCTAACCCTGCCCCCAATAAACAAATCCATGGCATTCACCCGATTCCCAGGGTCTGTGTCTTGACTCTGTGCCTCTCACCCCCTTTTGTTCACGGTCGGACCATGAAATTCCCCAGCAGGCCTGGGGAATTGTCTACAGTTTGTGATAAGGTTAAAGAATTTTTATTTATACACCAAATTTTAAGCTGGACTTCTGAGGGCCTTGTTTAGGGTTAGGAAAGAGACAGTGTACTAGGGTTATATATCATTTTAGGATTAGGTACACGAAATTTATTTACTGTCCTTGATATTCTCAACTGGGATGTCTTTCAGAATGTATCATCAGACCTTAAGTAAGCACAATTTATATTACCTTCTGGAAAACACATATTGTGGTCCTGGTCCATTTGAGTTTTATCAGTGGCATCTAAAGTTTTTTCTCTTTCTCCGCAGAATTGTCAGATTAGAGTCCAGGACAGAGGATCCCCTCCATCTTCCAAGTTTCTCTATCCATGACACTATAATTCCTTACCTTCCTCTCCTGCCTCAGTTACATTTCTCTATAGAAGGCTACTGCTCCCACTGAGTGATCTTCTCTTAGAGCTATATAACTCTCTGTGTTTAGGTTCTAGCAATTTATCTCTCCCTTTCTACTTTTGAAGCTTTAATTTAATTAGACTCTGATCATATGAATACTAAGATACTTTATTTTTCCTTATTGGTTTTATTTAATCATGCATGTACCTTGGTTTCATGGTTCAAATTTGAAATATTTCCCACAAACTCCTATGGTCAAATATATTTTCTCTTGGTGGCTGAGCTATTTTGGGAAGTTATGGAACTTTTAAAGACATGAAGTGTGGCTGTGTAGAGGTTCATAGTAGGCATTTAACATTGTTCTTGACTCTAGTTGCTGTCTGAGGTCTCTCCTTCCTGTCTACCAAAATATAACCATCACCCATTTCTCCTACCAACATGGACTGAGCCACTCCAGCTGTCATGCCTTCTCCACCATGATGGACTGAAATCCCCCCAAACTGTGGGTTAAATTAAATACTTCCTTTCTTCCACTGTTTCTGTTAAGTATTTGTCATTGCAATGAGAAAAAAAATAATCAATATATTTGGTAAGTGGTCCTTTAATTAAACTTTTTTCACTTGCCTAATTTGGCAGTGTCATATTGTTACTTTATGTGAGTAGACTTGACTGATGATAGAGGGTTAAGGTATTGCCTGATCATTCTACTGTAAAGATCTCCAATGACATGCACCTAATTATTTTGACACCATGAGATGATTTCTTCTATAAGTGCTGGGCACTAAATATGCAGTTTCCCAAAGCATGGCTTGTATAAAAAATTGAGTCAATGTTTGATTTCTTTTGTCAGTTTTTATAATAGTATTGATTCTCTAGTATTCTCCCAAAAATATCCTCCCATTTTGTAAATGACATAAGCTCATAGATATTTATATATTTGGTATGCCTCATGATTTCCTTTGATGCTTAAATTGGCCCATGATTCATCAACAGTAGCTCCTTCAGGCTGCAGCCTTTTCATTATGACCCCAATAGACTTTGATTGCTCCTTTGCTTTCTGGAACAATGTAATTTCTCAGATTCCCTTTATATATTTTACAGTCCAGACTTGAAACCAAACATTTCTCTAAGAAGGCCTGATTCCTTTTCTAGCAAGTCCTAAGTAGGGATCTAATTGGGGCATTGGGAATTTACCTTCCTACAGGGTTTTCATTTTTTTTGAGTGAAGAGAATTAGTAAATATGAGTATATTTAGAAATTAAAAAATAATCATAATTACACATTGGCAGATCTAAAGCAAATTTACATTGAAAATATCCTTAGTAACATTCACATAAGTGATCATTTGATTTATCCTACTCTATATATTATCTCAGAAGTAACCATGTTATCATTAAAATAATACTATTGGAATTCTCTTCAGAGGATGTTTCAGGTTATGTTCCCCAGGGGCTGACTTTAAGATAAGGATGCACATGAAAATGTTAGTAGTACTAAGTTGTTAGTAGTGCTAATTTGTTAGCAGTAGTAACAAGTAGTACTTCTATGAAAGGTGGTAGGTTGATGGAGAAATGGCACAAAGATGTGAAGGAGGTGCAGACTGATTTTGAGAGCAGGGAAAGGTCCAAGGAACATTGTTTTGGCTCCAAGTCAGGGAGGTTATGGAGATGCTGTGAAATGCACTTCATATTGTCTCTAGCAAGGGAGCTGAAATGTTTATTCTCCTCACCATCAGACACTGGTTTGTTAAGGGCCGTCCTCCTGGGACTCAGATTCCAACTTCCAGCTCTGTATATCTCAAGCCGAATCAGGACCTAGCCACCTGAGGGTACTTACCTGCAGCCAGGACTGAAAGAGGAAAATTGATTGGGACATGAGAACAGAGAGAAGCTCCTCACCCTGGAACCTGGTTCAAGCTTCTCACCAGCTGAGAAGCAGGACCTCCAACACAATAAACACCTGAAAACTTGCACTTTTCTATGAATCTCACTAGAAAGACACTGTCCAACCCTAGTAGTTTGAACTTATCAGATTGTAATAAGCCACCCTATAATCACTCTCATGTATCAAAGAGGGTGAAAATTTCCTTAGCAGCCCTTTGAGATGGAACTTAAGAGCCACCAAATAGGTATTTATGGCTAATGCTTACACTTAATTGCAGCTCTCTTGGAAAGCCCAGAACCATGCTTTTTGGGAGTGCTTTATTCTTTTAAAAATATGTTATTATTATTATTTTGTGTTTGCGTATATACCATATGAGTGTAGGTACCCTCAGAGGCCAGAAGAGGGCCTCAGATTTCTTAGAGTTTGAGTTACTGATGGCTCCAGGTCTCTGGACATGCGTGCTAGGAAGTCAACTCAGATCCTCTAGAAGAGCAGGAAGTGCTGAGCTATCTCTCCAGCCCCCCCCCCCCTTTTTTTCTTGAGAGCCTGTTTTTTTTTTTTTTTTTTTTTGAGAGTCTTTCTGTTTTTATTTTTATTTTTTGTTGTATTTTTGAGACAGGGTCTCCCTGTAGCCCCAGCTGTCCTGGAATTCTCTCTGTAGAACAGGCTGGCCTTGAACTCACAAAGATCCGCCTGCCTCTGCCTCCCGAGTGCTAGGATTAAAGGCATGGGCTACCACACCCGGCTTGGGAGTCTCTTTTTAAAACAACTCTCCTCAGCTTAATTCTGGCTTCTCTAGAAATTCTTTTCTATGATGAAGTCATGAATCTTGGCTTCACCTGTGTCAGAATTCCTGAAACATTAAGGAACTCCTAAAGCTGTTGAAGTTGATTGCATGGAAATATGTGTCTGTCCCTTCTCCAGTAGCAACCCAATTAAGAGATAGGGATACAGGGTGGTGGGAATGTAAGGGCGCAATGATCCAAGAACCATGAAACTGTTAAAGGGTTGGAGAGATAACTGGCAAAACACTAGCAGCATCTGCTTCCACAAGTGACCTTCCATCCTACTCCAATATGAGGTCAACAATGTGCACAGGGACATTAGTAGGGATGACTTTAGAACCAAGGCTCTGTTCTGGATAAATGAGAAAGCATCACTGGTATTTATTTACTTTGTTTGAGTTCACAACTGTTTGCTAATCACGTGTTTAAAGAAAATTACAGTGTTTTATGTAGACTCAGTTTTCCCTAGTCACAAGGTGTTGAGTCAGATTGCTCCTATGAGGCTGCCTTTGAAATTTCACAGACACCCAAGGTAATCCCTCTGCATGAAATCAACACCCAGGCTTGTGTTGGAATTAAACTAAGGTTCCCCTGACATTATCAAGAGGAATAAACAGAGCTTTGTTTTCCCTGCTAATGAGAGCAAACAGCTCTATCCCTGGTGGCCAACCTTTGAAGTTTTGCAACTATGAGATGATCATAGACAGGCCAAAGGTACAGCTCAAAATTGCTGAATGAGAAACCAGAAAAGGAACAGAACAAAATCCCTGCTTGAGGTTAGTGAAGTCTTTTAACCTAGAGGTAAAAGCTTATTGACAAAATAGATTTGAACTTGTAGGCATTCCCCTCTGAACTCTATGTTTTGATTTATGGCAGTGATATCAGCAGGTAGCAGGGTTCAGAAGATATTTCCCATGGGCTTCCAGGTCCTTGTGTCTAGAACAAAAATTGACCAGAGACAGTCGATTAAGAGATAGTATACTCCTAAGGAGGCAGGTGTGGGCTGGGGCTAAGAGAAAGTTTAGTATCTCTAAGGGGGAGGGTGTGAAAGTAGTGAGGATTTTTATGTCAGTAGTCTTTTGAGCTCATTTGTATAGCATGGGCTTTCTCATGCATGCATCACATGTTACATGTAGTAGTACACATAACATCACACATTATATATCTCATTAGCATCTAAAATCTTACCTTTTAGGTATATGTTTTAGTGTGGTAATTAACAATAGGTCACCTTTAGGCCATCTGGAGTATGTGTGTGATGGGGGAGTGTCCAGGCTTCCTTTTTGCCAACTTGTTTTTTTTCCCTGTGTTATTTCTTCAGCCTTTGCACACGACTCTCAGGCCTTAGTCTTCACCATATTCTCTTACTTCAGAAGGACTCAAGGAGCTGTAAGACACCAACAAAAGATAGAAGGCCAAGAGATGTTCCTTATTTTATTTTCTTTCTAAAAATATTTAATGATTATTTGACAATTTCATATGGTATATTTTGATCAGATTCTGACGCCTCTCCTGTCACTACCTCCACCATACAACCTCCCCTTCTATCTCATGTCCTTTATTGTTTTTTAAGGCCTATCAAGTCTAATTTGTGTTCTCCAAATGCTCTTGGGTGTGGGCCTATTCCTTGGAACCTAGTCAACCTATTGGTGTTACTCCCTTAAAGAAAACTGACTCTACCTCTCCCAGCACATATCAATTGCCAGTAGTCCTCACCTAGGTCACCTCCCCCCATCAATGCTATCTTGAGCTTGACCAGGTCTTGGGCGTGATGTCACAATCACTGTGGTTTCATGTGTGTAACTTCCCTCTTTTGTCCATGACATATGGTTCTTAATACTTATAACTAGTAAGTAGAGGTGCTGGAGAAATGGCTCAACAATTAAGTGCACTAGCTGTTTTTGCAGAGGATCTATGTTCAGTTCCCAACACCTACATGGCTGCTAACATCCATTTGTAACTCTTTTTCCAGGGGTTCTGAAACTTCTGGTCTCTGGGGGCAATGCATGCATATGGTGCACTTACATGGATGCAGTCAAAACACTCACACACATTTAAAAAAAAACTAGTAAGTAGAAATGTAAACAAAGAGAGAAGGGGTAAGAAAATGAAAATTTTCCCAGAGTCATGTTTGCACTGTGGAGATGGGGCCATGCTCTGCTTTAAGTTACTACCCTGTTCTAAGTTTCTTTATATTGTGTGGTACAATGGATTTCAGTCTGTATCTTGCCAAGTGACTCTATTTTGCAACATAGCAGCTGGCTCCATTATGAATGCAAATGCAGAAGCAGGACAATTATGAATCTAGTTTATGCATGTAGACATCACAAACTTTCTAGAATGAACCTTAAGATATGAACTGATGCCAGACATGGTGGTGCACACCTTTAATCCTAGCACTCAGGAGGCAGAGGCAGGTGGATCTCTGTGAGTCAAGGCCAGCCTGGTCTACAGAGCGAGCTCCAGGCCTGCTGGGACTAAAGGGAGACCATGTTTCAAAAATATCCCCCCAAAGATACAAACTGATATATCACTTACCTACACAGGAGAAAATGTACCCTCTGTAAGTTAATAGAAGTCAATTGTGAACATGTGGCTCTACGAAATCCGTATCAGAAAAACCAGGCCTGTGAGCACACTGAATATAGCAGACTAAAAAAACGATACAACTCTCTCCTAAAAGAAGGCACAGATAAAAGCAGGGACACCCATCATTGCAATGGCTGAAGCCCTCCTTACCTGTCATTAGACTATTCTGTTTGTGTCAAGAGATCAACAGAGGAAGAACTCCCGCTATCCTGATGATTTCATCTCACCACACTCCCCACTGCTTGACACTGCCAAGTTGAGTTCCTGTTTGTGTATCTAGACCCTGTTATATGTCTTGCCTCTACTTGCCTGAACCAGCCCTGCCTTGAACCAACTCAGCTTTGTACAACCTCCAGCAGTGCTCCAACTGGGTTCATTAACATCAAGCCATCTGCAGTAATTTTTTTTTTTGCATCTGTCTGTTTCTGAAGGAAGCTTCAGTTGGGGGTTCCTTGAACTTGGTAGCCTCTTCACTGCTTTTTGTATCCATTCTGTTATCTCTCTCTCTCTCTCTCTCTCTCTCTCTCTCTCTCTCTCTCTTTCTCTCCCATGTGAAGTGTAATGTGTGGTCTGCATGTTAATCTTAGTAAATAATATTTGAATAATGCAATGATGATTGTCTAGATTGACAGTGGTGACATTATCGGGGGAAAAGGGGATTACTTGGTAAACTGCAGTCAATGAAACGGACATAGATTGTGAACTTGTTATTTAATCCTTACATTATGGAAAAATATAAATGTGTCTATCTGTACTTCTGACATAACATGCTCAAACTACCTATTACTAGAAGTTTTCTCTGCTAATTCTAAAGATAAACTCTGGTCAATTTTAGGGCTACCATTTCACAATTCCCTGGGGGTTTCCCCATTTTAGCACTGAAAGTCTCAATTTCAGGATAATCTCTCAGTCCAGGGCATTCCTAAACAGAGATGACTGTTCATCCTAGCAATTTCTTAAGTAGTTCTGCTTATGTTACAAATTTAGGACTGGGCTTCTCAAACCCCATTGCATAGAAATTCCCTGGGATGTTTTTTTTGAACATGCTGATTCTGATTCAAAACGTCTGGGTTGAGACCCAATAATCTGTATTTATAATTTTCAGGTGGATTTATAATTTGAGGTTTTGAGCCTACCCCTGGAGAACACTTGGAGTACCAAGTGTTAAAGGTAGGGATAATATGTATACCAACTTTTACTGCAAATCTCCAATATTTCAAATTTAATATTAATTTGTCTCTGCTTTCAGCTTAAGGGAAGTGTTTATGTGATATTACTTCTTTATAAACATTCATAGTGAAGGAATGAAATTAATTTATTATCCAATAGAATATTTGTTTATGAAAAATACATTTTAAAAAAAAGTATATTTAAGACGGGCGTGGTGGCGCATGCCTTTAATCCTAACACTTGGGAGGCAGAGGCAGGTGGATCTCTGTGAGTTCAAGGCCAGCCTGGTCTACAGAGCGAGTTCCAGGACAGCTGGGGCTACAGGGAGACCCTGTCTCAAAAAAGACCAAAAAAAGAAACTATATTTAATATACAGTAATGAATATTTTAAGTGATACAAAAATTTCAAGTTATGGTTATTCTAATTTTCATATATTTTGTTACACTTAGTTTTAAAATTTTTGAACAAATTTTGAACTTGATTTTTTAAATATTTTATTTATTATTTTATTTTATGTGTATGAGTGTTATGCCTGCATGTATGTAATTGCACCTGTGCCATACAGTGCGGGAGGCAGAAAAAAGAAAGCATCAGACCCCCAGGAACTGGAGTTAAGGAGAGTTGTTAGCTTCCATGTGGGTGCTGGAAATCTAACCTGGGTCTTCTGCAAGAATAGCCAGTGCTATGGGGCTGGAGAGATAGCCTAGCGGTTAAGAGCACCGACTGCTCTTGCAGAGGACCCGGGTTCTGTCCCCAGCACCCACATGGCGGCTAAGAACCGTCTGTAACTCCAATTCCTGGAGAACTCCAGTTCCAGGGGAATCCGAGACCCTCTTCTGACCTCTGTGGCATTGCACGACACGGGTGCACAGACCTGCATGCAGACAGTACATTCATACACATACAAAAATAAATAAAAAAAAAAAAAAAAAAAAGAATAGCCAGGGCTCTTAACCTCTGAGCCATCTTTCTAGCCCCTGATTTTTTAACTTTACATTTCATTTTCCTATCTGCAGTACACAGCCATATTTCAGTCACATAAAGACCTCTGTGCCTTCACAAGGGGATTTATGTTCCTATCCTTATTCTAATTTCCCAATGGCTTATTTCTGTATATTTTTAAATACTTCATCTATAACACATGATAGTACTAAATAAGGATTTGCCTAGATTTATATTGACATCCTGTCTAGAACTTCATTTATTTACTTTTCTTTGGGCGCATTTCCAATGACAAATCTTCCTTGAACAACAATTTCATGAGTATTGTGAGATAGCTTTGATTTGAGGAAAAAAAAGTATATTTTGAATATTCTTAAATAGTAAAGTCAAGATAATTAAGATTAATCTCTATTGCCACCATTAACAATGATAAACAACATCTACACCCAAGGTATCTTTTCCCAATAATTTGTGTACAATTAATTTTTGGCCAGTTTTCTCTACTGCAGTGTAGCCGGTGTAAATCCTATTTAGACAAATTTCTACTTACTTTAAGATAGAACTTATGGAATACAATAAATGTTTCATTCATTGACCTTAACCACAGTTGAAACATTCCCTCTCAAATCAGCTAATTTTACTGAATTTCCAAATCTATTAATTGTCAGCAATTATTATGTATGTGTGATTATAAATACTATATGTGTAAGGATGCTGAGGTAATACTACGTCACCTTAAACTGTAATAAAAAACTGAAAAATTTTAATTTACCTTAAAAGATTGTACTCTACATTTTTTTGGTCTTTTCCAGACAGGGTCTCCCTGTAGGTACCTTTTACTAGATACAATTGCATATAACTCTTTTAAGTACATGCCATGTTTTAAAAATAGTGAAAATTTAAATGAAGTAAATGAAAAAGAAACCAAAGTGTAAAGTGAAGATAGGAGTGAACATAGCAGTAAATATAACATTAGGATTCGCATTTAGAATTTACATCCTTAAGAAACAGAATCGTGTCTAAGAGATAAAGGCAGACCAACTGTTCTATATGATGCACAGGACTATACTAATTTAATATTTCATCAGTGTTGAGAACAAATGGCTATTCATTCTAAGAAAATGAGATGTATAATCAAGTAAGTTGACGTACTCTTTATATATACTCAGTTGCAAGTACATTTTTACTTTTGTAGATTAATTTACTTTTTTGGGGGGGGTCTTTTCGAGTCAGAGTCTCCCTGTAGCCCCAGCTGTCCTGGAACTCTCTCTGTAGACCAGGCTGGCCTTGAACTCATAAAGATCCACCTGCCTCTGCCTCCTGAGTGCTAGGATTAAAGGCGTGCGCCACCACGCCCAGCTAGATTAATTTACTTTTATGTAGGGGGTGTGCACATGTGGGGAGGACAGAGGACAAGATGTGGGAGTCAGTTCTCTCCTACCATGTGGGATGCACATATTGAACTCCATGTTGCAGATATTGTACTCCATGTTGCAAATATTGAAATTCCATGTTGGTGGTAAGTGCCTTTACCTGCTGAGCCTTCTTGCTGGTCCCCCAAATGCACCTATTTTGCATGTATTTTTTATTATCTTTGACAACTTTATAAAACTCTGTATGTGCCACCATATAAATATAAAGGGTCTTCCCAACCCCAAAGGCTTTCTTATACACAATTCTAGTCAAGTCCCTCCAGTTTTAACCATAGGCAACAACTGTTACTTTCTGTTCCTGTAAGTTAGTTTTTTTTCTTTTCTCAAATGTTCCATAATTAGAATAATAAAATGTATGGGTTTTTTTTTTTTTGGATCTGGCTTCGTTCACTTACAATAATGTTTTTGAGACCCAGCCATCATGTGAATATACCACAATGTATTCTTCCATTCATTAGTAGATGAGATTGTTGTGTGGGAAGGAAATGTGGGGGTGGAGGAACCCTGTTAGCTTTGCTTAATAAAAATGCATAAATGCAGAGAGTGACATTCTTTCTAAAACACTTCTTAACAACTACACTTGTTTTTTTTATTTTTTTTATTAATTTTATTTATTTCTGTATGTGTATGAATGTACTGTCTGCATGCAAGTTTGTGCACCCGTGTTGTGCAATGCCGCGGAGGTCAGAAGAGGGTGTCGGATTCCCCTGGAACTGGAGTTCTCCTGGAATTGGAGTTTCAGATGGTTCTCGGCCGCCATGTGGGTGCTGGGGATCGAACCCGGGTCCTCTGCAAGAGCGGTCAGCGCTCTTGTATTTTTCTCTCTAATACTTCTTCCTTTTTTTTTTTTTTTTACTAATTATCAATAATTTTTGTATAAGCCTAATCAACTATAGATATGTGTAAATTCTTATTGGCAGAAATAAAGGCATATCATAATTATCATTTTTGGCTCATATATCATCCCAGAGTGGCAGACAGATGGCAGAATATATTAATCTCCCTCAACTAGAAAGCAAACTTCTGGAAGTATACTAATATTTTAGACTCTAACATAAACCTAGGATTTTAAGGGTTTTAAATTTTTTATTGAATTTTTTGTGTGTTCCATACAGAACATCTCAATCTTAATCCATTGGCACCCTCCCACAGCGCCCCACACTGGAATTCATACGCTCTGTCATTTGTGTTAAGGCCTATTCAGTTTCAGGCCTTTGAGATGGCTCAGAGAGAGAGGCGTTTTTGACTCAGTCTGACAATTTTAATTTGATCTCTCAGATCCACATGGTGGAAGTAAAAAAACAACTTCAAAAATTGACCTCCAATCTCCACAGGCACACTGTAGCAAGAGCATGTGCAGACATACAACAACAACAACAACAACAATACTAAATGTTAAGCATTTTTAAAAAATACAGATTTCCATGATGTACTAAAAATGGTTTCCATTTACAGGGCACTTTTACTTCTTTGGTAACCTTCACCCACATTTCATTTAGCCAGAAGAACAAAGCTGATCAATAAAAGTAATTAATTAAGACTATGCATTCACAAATGTCTTAAGTTCCATTAACATTTAATTATCCTTGTTAATGGGAATTGGACCCAGGTTGTGTATAAAATTCACATACAATCTCAAAACTTAATTAGAGCAAAGAGTTTCTAATGCTTCTTTCATTAAACTGCTGGGGTCTTAGGGAATGTCCAATCGTGGTGAAATTATTTTAATGGTGATGTATATGGGTTCCACTTAACATCTCCTATAAGAGAATAGTAAGGGAGAATTGAATTAAGAATGTTGAGAAAAATACATTTTTAAACCCTGAAAAATAAGTTGCCCAAAATAACTGACAAATTTTGATATGATGACAGCCTACACTTTTAAAATGTGTCTCAGAAGTCTTCTTAACAGGGGAATAGTAGAAAACGAAGGATGCTTATACTCATGGATTATCACTTATAGCTAAAAAATGAAAAAAAATAAACCTGAAAGATGCAGGACAGTTATGGCAGAATACATGATCTGGGATGGGGNAAAAAAAAAAAAAAAAAAAAAAGAAAATGAACAACATCATAGATGAACTTTGATTTAGTACTGAGACCAAGAGCAGAGGCAAGACATAGTTCTGAACAGAATAACAAAATAGATCTCAAGTAGCCTGAATGCCTGCAATGAATAACTCTTGTCCTGCCATAGTTTCTAATTGCTCCCTTTCACTGTCAAAGGTGTGCCAGTTTGTATAATAAGTGATGTGGTGATCCTGGTTGTAAGGCAACAGTACTAAAGCAGAAAAGATAAAAATGCCCTAACCTTTCTCCCATATCTCCTTTCCTAAGGTTTAAGGATCTGCTCAATTTGGCATCTTGCATATTTTAAATTATAGGTTCAAATTATAGATAAGAGGCTTCTTCTCTTTTCTAGTACTTTCAGTCCATGATTTGAAATTATGTGTGTTCATTAGAATCACTGAGAATCCTATAAATACCCAATGCTCAAGAAGCATCTTGAAACAATTAAATCATCGTCTCTGGAGATGGGACCTAGTAATTGATGCTCTTTAAAAGCTTCTCAGAAAATTCTAATGTGCAAGCAGGGTTAAGGACTATTGATTGTGATGGTCATTAAGGCAATTATTCCTATTACAAGGCACCTGACATAGTGAATGATGCACAAAACTCAAGATATCCTGGTAGAAGAAGGGCATCCTTATCACCTGTAACCAATGACCATGACATGCTCCTCTTTGTTCCACTGTCTAGGTGACCAAAATCTCTGTTCCTTCATGTGGTGTCCTATTCAGACAAGGAAAAACTATTCTATCTTTTCTTCTGAAATATCCGATGCCTACAATTATCACAAAACCAAGCCTGAGCTATAATTTTCCAAATGAGCAGCTCCCTCATCCTGGGATAAAGGCACTTACACTGATAAAGGCATTTAAAGGGATCTCCATCTTGGCCATTCATTATCTGATAGAAGAGCTGGCATTTTGAAAGCTTAGAAAACTGAAGCTAGGTGGCAGTCCTGCTTAGCAATTAAGAGAGACATGACAAAGCCAACTGTAAAGAAGAGCCACTCGGAAGGAAATTAACACGCACTTACCACCGATTTGACACCCCCATGGGATCAGTAGTCCAAAATGCTCATGCTAACATTGGGACTTCAAATATAGTCTTTCTTATCAACCTTAGAGAATTTCCTTAAAATTATAGTTAACTCTTCATTCTGAGTTGCTTTTCGATAGTCTCCATAACCTCTTTACATTGCCTTATGGAGTATAATCCTTCTCACTGTTCTGTAGATTGGTCCACAGACTGACAGCAGTACTAGCCTTTCATTTGTCAGCCATGAAATGGAAGCAAAGGGAACGTTTATGGTGAATACTGAAAAATAATTTAAAATGACAATGTATGATATGTGCAAAACCATGTTAAGGTGGGATTTTTTAAGGACATGACTTATTTTTCTATAAAAATATTTGATTTTCATTTTCTATAAAAATGTTTTAACAAAGTTCCCTGACTCCTGGGTGGGTGAAGCTGAATATTGCTGACCTGTCCATGGATCCACACTCTGTAGACTCCTAATCTCCATGTTTTGGCCATTCATGCCCTTTGGAGTTCCTGGCCTCCTGTTGTATGGGAGAGCTTCTTTAATGACAGTTAAGAAGTTAATTTATGTCCTCTTGGCTCCTTGTTCTATGTTGTGTGGGCCTTACGTGTCGAGGTTGCCTTGTACATGTGTCGCTTAGGCATAAGCAATTCACAGACCATGTCTGTGTGTGTCCAGTTGTGGGACTCTACTGCTTTACATCTGGTGCAGAACAAACTTCTTTTTTGAGTGGTATCTGGGATATTTGTCTGTAAACATAAGGGTACTTATTTTGCAGTTAGTAAGATGTTACCTAAACCTATGACTTCAATAAAAAGTTTAACAAAGTATTAATAGATTTTTATGTGTAGGTCCTGATATTTATTAAGATTATCATTTTTGTTTATGCTCACGTATCTTGTTTAACTTCTTTTATAATAGGCATGTGGTATTTTCCTTAAAAATGTTATTGTTTATATGAGAATCATAATGTCCCTCAATTTGCTAATGTCCATTAGTGATTAGGTAATTAGTGGATCTTGGCTGTTTTCTGTCATGTCTATTGTCAGCCCAAGGCCTGCTTTATTTTAATTGATGGCTGTCCTAATTACAGTTGTTAGTGGATGATGCTAGTGTATGCTCATCTCAGACAATCAATAGACTGTGCTTGTACTCACTCTTATTTGGAAAGCTAACCAGAAGTTGATGCTTTTGTGTGTTTGCTTTTGTTTTAGGGGAATACTCAAAACGAGACTAGAGTATATCAAGTTATGTAGATTACAAATAATCCATAATGTTTAGGAAAGTATCCCTTATACTGGATAAAATTTTAGAAATTATAAGATATTAATGAATTGTTATACCAGTTAATAGTTCAAGAAGACTTAGTGGTGGTGAGGGAGATGGCTGAGTAGGTAAGAGTGCTCACTGTAGAAGCAGGAAGTTCTGAATTCAAATCTCTAGCATCCACATTATAAATCTAAGCATGAGTATGAGTGCCTCTGACTCCAGCATTGATATGTGAATCCTTGGAGCTCTTTGGCCAGGCAGTGTAGCTGAACTGGTGAGCTCCAGGTACAAATGTGTGAATAAGAGAGAGAGAGAGAGAGAGAGAGAGAGAGAGAGAGAGAGAGAGATTGATTTTAGAATATAAAGAATTAGTGATTCTTCTAAACATATATAAAGTTAATTGGTTGAGCTAAAACACTATATTGAAGAGAATAGAGTTGGAATACAACTGATAACTCAACATCTTAGGGTTGAGGTATCTTCTCTCAAAAATAATGCTTTTCTGCATAACCAGATACTGGGTGAAATTTTCCTATTTCTCTAGAATTAATCTCTAAAGCTGATGACAAAAGACTAATTAATATCTTAACTCCAAGTTCAAATAACCATTTGCCTGAAATGAAAATGATTTGAAGAATAAAAAAGGAAAAATAAAATCACAACAGATTCAAACCCACCTCACCCCTCCCCTAGTCCAAACGGAAGAAGATGGAGAGGGAGAACGCTTAGCTCTTTATTATCTGTAGATTGACTTCTTTTGACACTTCATTATTATCATTGCCATTTCTCTTACTATTTTAAAGAGAAGGTTTTTCTCATTTTCAATGACAAGCTAGTGGCCTCAAGAGAATCACCAGGTTGAACTTCAATCTTTTATCAGATGTCTCCTTGGCCGGATAACTTGCTGGAGTACATTTGCCTTATTGAAGGAGGGAAACAAGAATTGAGACTACTGAGCAGAAAGGATGCCAGGCACAAACTCCATGTAATTCATGTTTCTTGAGAGGAACATAGGATGAAAAAAAAAAAAGGTGAAACTGGGAGCCTCAGTCCTGCAGCACTACAGCACTATGGGAAGAATGTTGCTGACCATCAGAGGACACAGCACCAGAAGATTTATAGAACCAACTTAGGGAAAGGAGATAAAGCCTATAACCAAAAGATTACATGACACGAAGGCAGGGTTGTGGTTGGAGGAATAGTAGGGTGATGGAGCAACAGCTTAGCATTTGTGAGACCCTGGATTCAATCCCCAGCATGGAGGGAAATGAAATGAAGGGTGGGAGGAAGGGAAGAAGGGAAGGAGAGAGAGAGAGAGAGAGAGAGAGAGAGAGAGAGAGAGAGAGAGAGAGAGAGAGAGAGCTCATTGGCTGCTCTTGTGGGGAACTGGGTTTGGTTCCCAGGACTAATATGATAGTTAACAGCCATCCGTAACTCCAGTTCCAGGAGATGCAATGTCTTCCTCTGACTTCAATGGACATTGCATGGACATAGTGGACTTATATACACACAGGCCGGCAAATACTTGTACACATAAAATAAAGAGAAAATAAACCAAGTATATTTTTTTTCTAAAAGAAGAATAAATACTAATATTTTTCTTTATAAAGAATGGCTACATTAATGTTCTCAGATTGCCTGACTATCAACTTAGAATTTTGCATCCACAGATTCTATACTCAAACAAATGAAAATTAAAAACTTTTGAGATTAATAAGACTTAAACTACCATTATTAATAGAGTCATTAAAGTGAGATACTTTGTTTAAAAATTTTTGTATGATGATGAGGATCAAATCTAGGGCCCTCCTTCTGAGGTACTCTTCCAATGCTACTAACAGAGAAAAGTCTATGATTTGAGTATAACAAAATAATCTCAAATCTAAGGTCTGACATACAAGGATAAATGATAATGGATGGAGTCCAAACTGAGTATGTGAAACAACAAAACATGTGAATTTATACATGATGAAATATAAATAATGTGGGGCTGGAGAGATGGCGTAGCGGTTAAGAGCGCCGACCGCTCTTGCAGAGGACCCGGGTTCGATCCCCAGCACCCACATGGCGGCTGAGAACCGTCTGAAACTCCAACTCCAGGAGAACTCCAGCTCCAGGGGAATCCGACGCCCACTTCTGACCTCCGCGGCATTGCACGACACGGGTGCACAGACTTGCATGCAGACAATACATTCTTACACATACAGAACTAAATAAAAAATTAATAAAAAATTTAAAAAAAAAGAAATATAAATAATGTACAACTAACATACTGACCACCCATGCTTATACAGAGAGTGTTTTTCAGAATATGTCTATTTGTCCCTGGAGGAATAACCCACGGCTGATGCCACAAGCTTACATCCTCTAATGGTTAGGAGATGTTATAAGCCATAGTAAGACCCTGTCATATTTAACAGAAAAAAATGTAATTCCTGGATTCAATACCATCCCAACATCTGTGTCTATCCAAAGTAAACCTACCATAACAATTAGACTTTTCTTTTAAAACATACCTATATATCTAATTTCAAGTGCTTCATTAGTCGGATCGAAAAGGTTATTCCTGGACAAACTGTCAGCCCATGAAAGGAAACAGCCAGATTTGACCAGAGTCCAAGACAACAGCTCCAGAGAAAGTAGACTGTTTTGCTTCTCATCCACCTGTGCCCCTTTTCTAGGCCTAGGGAACAATCTGCAGAAGAGGCGGCATGGTAGAATGTAAGGGCTGCGATTGGGGTGAACGGTGAAAGTAGAGCAATATAGTCTGGACACTCATTTGATCAACTTGATTGAACATATAAGCTCCCCCTGCTGGATGGTGGGACCCATGGGCTGTGTGGGTTTGGGCACAACTGCTTGCAAACTGGTTTTACATGAAGGATGCTTGTACTCATAAATCATCACTTATTGTTAAAAAATGAAAAAAAAAACTGAGTGAAAGATGCAGGACAGTTATGGCAGAATGCATTATCTGGGATGGGGTGGGGTGGGGGAAGGGAAAGGGAAATATGCCTGAACTGAATTGGAAAATGATGTATGAAATACACAAAGCATCAATAAAAAATGAAAATTAAAAAAGAATATGTCTATTTGTGTTTTTCAAGAGGAAGGTAAATATGTTCTCTTGCCATATTTTAAATCACAGAGAAGATGTAACCTTAGTAAAATTTTATATGCCTAGAAGGATGTAAATACAAATATAAGAAGAATTGAACAAGTCCATGATTTTCTTAGAAAAAGGTGAACAAATCTACCTCAGGAATTAAGTACAGCAGAAAAAGTAGTAAGACACAGATTAATCTTCAGTGATTCCTTGAGAATTTCATAAAATGTATTTTGATCATATTCATATGCCTTCCCCTATCTCTAGCCCTACCCTACTAATCTCCCCCAATTCATATCTTCATTTATTATTTCTCTCTTATTTTTATTTCTGTCTTTTTAAGGCCTACTGAGTCTAATTTGTATTCCCCCAATCCAAGGGGGTGGTCCATCCCTGGAAAACTGGTCAGATGTAGAAGGTTTAACTATGACAGTAAGTTTGACTCAGTAGATACATGTTGAACATTGTATTCTTCAAACTAAATAAAACACATTTTTTTTCAAACAAATTAGGGGCCTGGAGAGATAGCTTGATTAACGATAAAAAAGTCGAGCAAATTAGGGACACTTAGGAAAATTTAGTACAAGATAGGCCATACAGCAAGCAAAAAAACCAAGAGGAAACATAGTCCAATTCATTTAAAAGGCTAGTACATCTTGATTCAAGAATCAATAAAGGATAGTACAAGAAAAGATTATGTGTTGTTCCCATTGGTAAATATTCATGAAGGAGCCTTTGAACATTACATTAACAGCCATGAAGTGTTTAAAAAGATGGCCTTAGCTGGGTATGTTGAAGCATGATTTTAATCCCAGAACTCAGAGAGCAGAGTCAGGTGGATCTCTGTGAGGCCAGCCTGGGATGGTCTACACAGTAAACTTAGGCCAGCTGGGGGTACAGGGAGATTATGTTTTTAGTTTTAGTTCTCCCTGTATCCAGCTGGGGGTACAGAGAGATTATGTTTTGTTTTTTTTTAGTTTTCTCTATTTTTATGGCCATTTTTATTTGTTTATTTGTTGATTTTAGCAAACAAAAATGGCCATAAAAATAGAGAAAACTAAAACCAACTGAATTTTTTTGGGATTTTTTTTTGAGACAGGGTCTCCCTTTAGTCCCAGCTGTCCTGGAACTCACTCTGTATACCAGGCTGGCCTTAAACTCACTGAGATCCACCTGCCTCTGCCTCCCAAGTGCTGGGATTAAAGGCATGTGCCACCATGCCCGGCCTCCAACTGAATTTTTTAAACCCTCAACAAAGCAAAAAACATGGTGACGTTTAGTTGATTTCAGGAATGAAAATGTATTTAATATTAGGAAATTAATCCATGTGTTTCACTATGTCAGTCACTTAAAGTTGGAAAACCATACAGGTGCTGAGACTGAGTGACAAGATAGTCAATATGTACTTGCTATGAACTGAATGTCTTCTCCAAAATTCATGTTGAAATTAAGTTACCACTGTGACAGTATTAGGAGGCAAGGTTTTTAAGAGGTGATTAGGATATGAAGAGTTCTCCACCTCATGAATGGATGAATGCTGTTATATCCAGCACTGGTTAGCTACCATGGGCATTGCTGTATAATCAAGCTTTCTTATAACACATGCATTTTCTCCATTGAGCTCTTGTTATCTCTGGAACCCAGTTTCTTAAACTGTAAGAGGATATGAAACATTTGGCAATAGCAAAAGGTTTACTGAATATGCTATGGTGGTTTGAGTGAGAATGATCCCCATAGGTTGCAAGTATTTGGACATTTTGTTCCCAGTTGGTGGGAATGTTTTAGGAGGTTTTAGGAGTTGTGGCCTTGCTGGAGGAAGCAGGTCACTGAGGGTAGGTTTTGAGAGCTCTTAAGTCTTGTCAGCTTTACAGTCACTCTCTACTTCCTGTGCTTGCTTGAAGATGCTAGTTCTCCGCTTTCTGCTCTGCCCTCCTCTGCCATCATGCCTCCCCACCATGACGGACTCTTACCACTCTGGAATCATAAGCAAAATAAACTCTTCTTTCTCTAAGTTGCCTTGGTCATGGTGTTTTATTGCAGCAACATAAAAGTTAATATGTATACTATAACCAAAAATTAATTAAAAATCAAATGCATACTTCTGCCACCATGTGGTATGTATTTATGCAAATCTTTGTTCTCAGCATTGATAGTTATAACATCAAAATATGGATTTACTGTGAAAAACATTGAAGATTCCCTGTATCCTGCATTATCAAATATTCAACCAGAATTTAACTCTGTAAAATTTTCTTTCCCTATTTGTAGTCTACCCTTCTTACTTTATTATCATACATATATTAAAGCTAAGTCTATTACTGGTTCATTTACCTTAGTCTCCATTAATTTTTGTTTGCAAAAATATTTGGGTTACATCCAAAAGATCTCAAAAGAACATAATTCTTGAAACCTTGCATATCTAAAACTGTTGACTTTATACTTGAACAATATTTTGTCTTGTTATAACATTCTTGGGTTTCTTTTTCCCTTAGCAAATTCCAGGCATTGCTGTGCTTCTTATAGATGACTTTATGGTTTACTGCCTCCCACGCATCCTATTTATTTTTGAAGTCTAGAAAATGTACTAAGTTTTGTCCTCAACCATCCTATCAGTCAATGTCTCATTACTAAAATAAATACCACATTAGGTATTTAATAGAAATATTTTAATAGAAAAGATTTAATATAAGAAAATGTTTGACCAAACATGAAAATTCTAAAAGAACAAAAGGGAAGCACTGAGGGAATGTAGAGATAGTACCTTAACTGCAGGGAATATTTCCAACTTCTAAGACTGAAGAAACAAAGGGAAGAGAAGATCAAGGCTTAGAAGAAGGACTTCAATGTATGAGGAAGGGTTGCTGCGTTTCAGGGGTTTCAAGAGCCCTGGCAGCACTGAACCTCAGTTATCTGAAGAGTATGTGTTCCTGGATTCTACTATCAGGAGCAAAATAAGTCAGTTCTGAGGAGAGCTAAATTATTGGATATAGAAATTAGCAAAGAGTCTTAGCTAGGATAGTGTTAACAGGAGTGTGACGCTACCAGGAGGCTGCATGTGCACCCCCTTTTTCTCTGTGATACGTATCTGAGGAGCTAAAGGGTAATAAAACTGTAATTTGCAGAATCCCAGCACCAACGTTACCAAGTGGAATATAAAAATGAGCTGGGAGACTAATAACTGGTATACTCTCAGTACCAGATTTTCCTGGGTATAACATTTCTATCTGCATATTCATGGCGCTTTTTATTTCACTGTTTTCTCCAGTGATGTCTGTTATTTTTTTCTGTTCCATTGTTTTGTCTTAGATTATTTCTTTCCATGTCAGCTACAGATTGATGAAAGGAAACTGCCTCATAAACATACCACATAACTAAATTCTCTGTTTAGCATAGCAGATACAGATGCAGCTCTGGAAGGGGCTGCACAGTAGAACAAGGCTCTGCTTCCGGAGCTTTCTACTACCACTGCTAAAACCTCAACAGGGAGAATCCAGATGTCCTGTCACTTTCTGCACAAATTGATGTATTTCTGGATCTAAAATCATAATTTCATACTTATAATTGGGAGTGACCCTCAGGGGAAATACTAGTAATGTCACCAATAAAGCCTTCTTTATTTCATTCCCAAGCCTGTTTTCTGAACCTAAATCCCCAGTGTTTGAGGAAAGAATTCAAACAACAGAAACAAACAAAAAAAATGCCTTGAAGATGAAAATACTAGTGACTGCTTTCAGTCAAGATTCATTCATTTTTGGTTCTATGTACAGCCTTTGTCTAACAAACGTATCCTTGAATCTTTAACTTTAATGATATGAAGATGGAATGGACACATGAAGTCCAATTGAAAGTTATTTTATCTGTGTGCTGATATAAACTCTAGTTCCCACGGGAACCAAAAATTCATCTGTAAATGGCATTTTGTTTGAAGGTGATCACTCCCTTCCATACTGATGAGTGCGTGGGTGGATTTGTGAGCTCTCACTCCTCATCAGGCTCCCACTATTCTTCATCCTGATATAGTCATCTTTTGCATTTTACTTTCTCAAACGGCAAGCTTCATCTGAAATTAAGCCCTTTACTAGAGATGCTATTCAAATCACAATTTGACAGTTTCTAATCTGAAAGGGAAGAATAGAGGACTGCTAATACATCGACATTGACGACAGGAAGCTGCCACAGATGAGTTTACTTAGTTGACTGGAATCTACAGACAGAACAATCCAAATATTCTTAACTTCATTCTCTTCTAGTGACTTTTGAACAGTTTTTATCAATTTAGATTTTTAATTTACTCCTATTTGGTTAGCCCTTTCCCTTACTTACATTTTTGTATATTTTTATTGAACTTTTATATATTTCATACACAACATCTTAATCATCTTTTACCTCCTTCCCCATCGGCACCCTTCCTATAACCACCCCCCCACTGGATTACATGCATTCTGTCATTTCCGTTGAAGCGTATTGAGTCAAGTTAGTGTCCTCAGACATCCCTCAGGGCCACTTCTTCCACTGGTGTCTAGTCAGCCTATCTGGTCACTCTCTTAAAGAAGATCAGCTTTTCCTGCCAGGCGTGGTGGCGCACGCCTTTAATCCTAGCACTTGGGAGGCAGAGGCACTCGGCTCGGATCTCTGTGAGTTCGAGGCCAGCCTGGTCTACAGAGTGAGTTCCAGGACAGCCAGAGCTACTTTTCCTTACCCAGCAGTAGTCAGCTGCCCAATAGTTCTTCGGCTAAGATAGGGGCCTGCGGCCTTGCTTACATTTTTAGATCTACCTTGTATTAAAGGAAATTTTATCCTGCCTCCCACAAGCCACCAAACTAACTGCACTTAAAGGAGTTAAGAAATTATCATAACCTTCTCGCTGTCGCTTTCAAATGCAGACACCAAGCATGCCACCCTACTGCTATCTTCTCCCTGTTCCCCTCATGGAGATCTTTGCATATTATTCTCTACCCTCTCTACTTTGGGCTTTTATAACAATGAAACCTTTTGGTTCTCTAATTCTGGACACTCCACCGATTCCTGCCTTGATTTTCTTCTTCTTCCATACCCAAAAGCCTACCAGTAGTTTCTCTCTCTTTGGTTCTTGTTTTTCTCTCTCAGTCAGTGTCCATGGTTTCATCTATCAAACCCTTCATCTCTTAAGTCAGTTACTATCTCGAGCTCTGCTCATGTTCAGAATTTCCTCATGGGTATCATTCAGCAATTAATATAACAGTATCTCCAATTCAACTGGTCTAATGTAAATTCATTACAGTCTACCACAAGTTATATCCTTGCTCAAGGCTCAAAGCATGTTTTTGCTCCTCCCTATATCTAATAAGTTATAAATCTGCAAGCTCTCTGCCTTTCAAATATCTGAATCTGTCCCCTATATCTCACATCTATATTCTCTTTTGTAATACACGTATAATTTTTCTTTTCTTTTCTTTTTTCATTTTTGCTTTTCTTATTCCATCTCCTCATGTTCAACAAAGTTAAATTAGATTTTTCATGTGACTTACACACTGTACTACAATGTCACAAAGCCTACATAACGAGGCAATGGAAATTTTTGTCTCCCCATTATATTCCTATAGTACCACTGTCATATAGGCAGTTCGTAATCAACTAAAACATCATTATGAGGTACATGACTATATATTTGCCACAGGATATAGGTAATTAGTATGTAATATATCATATAGGCATGTATAAGCACACACACTATGATTGCTACCCAGTGACAAAATCAGCTAAGGACTTATTTGTCACAATGCATCCTTATTGTTAAGCTACATATGGTTGCATATTAGACATCAGTGCTCCACATAGATTACTTTAGATCACTTTTTACAGTTCACTCTTAGTTGATCTCCCTCCACCAATTTCAGTGCTCAAATTTCCAGGCCAATATTTCTGGTGAGCTCATAGGGAGAACGCTGTCCTTGGGCTACTGGAGCTTTGGCCACAGTTGTCAGAGAGGTATGAACTTGGAGTTTCCATCTTCCCACTGCACACCAAAGATGACTGTGTGGGAATATAGAAGCACAGATGCCTGATACAGCCTGAGTCTCTAATTCACTATGTGGATGCATCTTTCAGGGATCTGCTCCATAACTTATCTGCATGTCACTCAGGGTCTACTGCCGGAGAACTATACCTACTTTTGTACCAAATACCATGCTAAATGGGTACATCAATAATTTTTATTATTTTAATCCTCACAGCCACTCTGAGAACAAAGTATCATTATTATGTGTTAATAGTTGAGGAAACTAGGGTTTGAAGAGGTTTCAATTTTTGAAGGCCTATATAGGTGGCAGCTCAGAGGTAGCTTTTCAATATATCATCTTTCCAATGATATATTGCTGTGTTGAAGACAGATTTGTAATATATATGGACCTCATGATATTTGCCTACTGGTATTAATACATATATGTAATCCCCACTCCATGGATGTGAGCTGGACCTTGTCGTTTACTTCTCACAAATAGAGTATGGTAAAGATCATGTTAGTTCCTTGATTAGTTATCCAAGATCCTGACTCCCATCTTGCTTTCAGATCTTCTTCCTGGCTTCAATGAAGCAATCTGCCTTTTTAGGGAGAAAAGGGTGACTGGAAATTGAAAGTAGCTTTTAGTTAGGATCCAATGAGGAACTGAAGCTCTCAGATCAGATGAGCTAGCCAACATTTGGATGAATGAGCTTGGAAGCAAATTCTTCCCCTGTAGATCTTTGAGATAAAGCACAAGCTAATGTCTGTATCTTGACTGCAGCCCTTAGGACATTCAGAATCAGAAAACTCAAATAAAACTGTGAATTAATGTCTGACCCACAGAAGCTAAAAGATAATAAATGTGTCGTAGTAAAAAGAATCCTGCTGCCTGGAAACAAAGGAGTAACTCTTGTTATTCTGAATTGTACTTGAAAGTTTTTGCACAGTAAATTATTAACAGAAATGCTAACTAATGATCTATCACCTCTGTTGATTTTACAGCATAATATTCTTAGCTAGGATGGTGGCAATAAACCACTTTAAGAGCATTAACCTTCCAGTGTGATTGGTACTTGATGCCTTTAGAGCCAAGTAAACAACAAATAAATTATGAGTGAGGATTGTGTAAAGAAATTATTTTAATGTCTTCAAAATAAGCATTTGATTTTGTGCTTGTTTTAGGCAATTAATCAGTCAATAAGGGACAGTGTAAATTGGGTACCAGCTGGTTTATTGCTCAACCATAGGCAAAGCTATGTTCATTGCCTTCTCGTAAACTACATGTTTCCCAATGTGTGCTTCTCTCTGTGCCTGCTTTCTCATCCACATAAAGCACATGGAGCTGGAAATCACCCAAACAAGCTTTCTCCAATTCTTTTTCCTCTTATTGACATGGGATGACAGACCAAAAGTCAGAAATGATAAAAGCAAAACTGAAAACAGGGCTGGAGAGATAGCCTAGCGGTTAAGAGCACCGACGCTCTTGCAGAGGACCTGGGTTCGATCCCCAGCACCCACATGGCGGCTGAGAACCGTCTGAAGCTCCAATTCCAGAACTCCAGTTCCAGGGGAATCCGAGACCCTCTTCTGACCTCCGCGGCGTTGCATGACACGGGTGCACCGACTTGCATGCAGACAGTACATTCATACACATACAGAAATAAATAAAATTAATAAAAAAAAAATTTAAAAAAAAAAAAAAAAAAAAAAAAAAAAAAAAAAAACTGAAAACAATGCAGCCCTCCAACTCTTTCAGAGGCTTGAAATCTTCCTTTGACTAAGCAAAGAAGTAATAAAGGGAGGGATGACATTGAATGACAGTGAATTGCCATAATGACAGCTGGAGGGAAAAAAGCCAAAAGGTAACGTCAAATACATAATGTCCTTTGACCCACAGAAAGACATGCACATCTTCTCCATCCTTGTCAAACAGTTGTTGTCAACAACTGGGGCTGTCACCTGGTTTGTAGAAAAGTGTCCTAATTTTAGCACTGAAAGTCCTGTGTCTGTAGAAACAGCACAGTCCTGAATAAATCAGAATAGTTGGTAACCCTGACAACACAATAACTCCCAGAGGCCCCACAGGCCTCAATGATATTTGCTTTTTAATTGGAGGGGGTTGGGCCAATAAAAACTATTAAATGTTTCTTCTTTAAATATATATCTTGCTGACAGAATTTATCATTTAAGGGAGTGGCATAAATTATATTTCTTCAACTAAAAAGTGACATATATTGGAATGATTTTGCTAATTTTACTTCTAAGATATAGTTGAAATGAAAGGTGGAAAGCAGAGATACGGATGTGAGTTTGGAAGAAATTAGAAATATGCACTAGAAAGATTTAAATTTGCTAGTTCAATATTATTTGGTGAAATAACCAGATATAGAACTACAAGATACTTACAGCTGTTCTAGTTTTCTTTCTGTTACTGTGATAAAACAGTGTGAGGAAAAGCAACTCACAAGAAGAAAGGGTTTATTTTCCATCATTGAGGGAAGTCAGGACAGGAACCCAGGAAGGAATTTAAAGCAGAAACCATGGAGGGACACTATTTGCTGGCTAGTTTTCAGTCCCATGCTTAGCTAGCTTTCTTATATAGCCCAGGACCACCTGCCTAGGGACTGGTGCTTCCTAAAGAGGACTGAGCTCTCCTATATCAATGAGCAATCAAGAAAATCCTGTGTAGACATGCCCACAGGCCAATATGCTCTTGGCAATCTCTCAGTTGAGACCGCCTCTTCAGATGACCCTTGGATGTGTCAAATTGACAAAGCTAAGTATGGCATAGTCAGTTATACATTTTCAGCCCTAAAAATATGCAGCTCATAATTTTCAAATTTTACAGCTAGAAGATTTGTTGGAGGCACTATAATCCAACTTCTACTTTTCATATAGCAGACAAGGATGTATTTTGTTGTCTATTATAAAACACTGGTGTGGGAAAACCCAAATTTGTATTATATGATTGACATGTACCTTCACCACATAAGTTTTGAGAAATATCAGGGTGAACAATGCCAAACAAGTTTCATTTTAAAATTCCCTCTGCTGATCACTTCCCTACATTATCATATTTAATTTTTTCAATGACTCTGCTAAGCAGGTGTCATTATCCCCATTTTAAAAATTTTAATTGAATTTTTGTATATTTCATACATGACATCTCAATCAGTCTCAATTGCCTTTATACCTCCTTCTCCATTGGCACACTCTCACAGCCCACTGCCTCTGGAATTCACACAGAGGCAGCTATCCAGCTTTCCTCTCATACATGTCCCCTCCATCCTTCCACTGTCCTCTCACCATGGGAGACCCACTGAATCCTGATCATACTCTACTCACTACAAACATTAGTGGCTGCTCAAAGAACAGATGGGAACAATAGATGTGAGGTTCTTGCACTGTCTTTCTAGATGAGCCTGACACTTGATCCTGATTTGGCTGCCTGCCCTCCAAGTTTTTCGGCTGTATGCATTTTTATGCATTTAATGTGCTCACATTATAGGGCATAGGTTATAGGAACAGGAGCTAAGGAATCCATAGTCAGGAAGCAGGGAACAATGAATGCTTGTACTCAGCTCACTTTCTCCTTTTTTCGGTCTGGGATATATACATATTTCCATACTGCATGATTTTACATATATATATATATATATAATATATGTATATATATATATGTATATATAGAATCTAAAACAATACAGTTCATAAAAGTAAAGGGTAGGGGGGTCATTACCATGGTCTAGGGCCAGTGGGTTGGGGAGATGGTAGTCAAATGATACAAATTAAGGTACGAGAAGAGACATTTTTGATCCCAGCACTTGGGAGTTAAAGGTAGGCAGATTTCTGTGAGTTTGAGGCTCGTCTGGTCTTCATAGAGTTCTAGACCAACCAGGGCTGCATAATGAGAACTTTTCTCAAAGAAAAACAAAGCAAAAGAAGAATAAGTTCAAGTGATCTAAGGGGACTATAGTTAATAACAATGTATTATATCCTTAAAATTAGCTGAGGGGCTTGCAGTGATGGCTCAAGCCATTAAGAGCACCGGCTGCTCTTGCAGAAGACCCAGGTTCAGGTTCCAGTATCTACATTGCAACTAACAGCCATTGGTACCTTCACTTTCAGGGAATCCAACACCCTAATTTAGCCTCCAAGGTCATTGCATGCATGGGTATACTTACATAAACGCAGGCAAAACACTCATACATGTACAAAAACAAAAATAAATTGCTGAGAACATAGATGTTATTTCCATTCCCAAACACCAGAAGTATATGAGATAATGCATATGTTAATTGATTTATTCAGTTATCCCATAGTATATACATATTTCAAAACATGTGTATACTACAAATATATATATTTGTATTTATTTAAAATACAAATTTTTTTAAATACAAATAATTTAAAATTTAAAAAAAAATACAAATAATTTAAATTATTTAAAAGTAATATAAATATTACTTTTAAAAATCAGGACATTATTTAACTAAATAAAGAACCACTAGCTCATGTATACTGTGAAACTATAAGAGTAAGAAAATACTTGTAATATTTTTGGGCCATCCTTAAACATGTATCTGCTATTTTCTCTTCTGCTTTTCCTTCTCTCTCTGTCTCTCTCCTTTCTTTCATCCTCCCCTCTACTCCTTTTCTTTCTTCCTCTCCCAAGTTTCTTTCTGCTTTTGTTTGGGAGCATACCTTTGTATATTTGGGGACTTCCTTTGTCTGACTAATCTTTGTACAGGAAATAATAGAAAATAATAATGATTTGGGGACCAGAGAGATGGTTCAGTGGTTAAGAACACTGGCTGCTCTTGCAGAGGGCCCGGGTTCAAGTCCCAGCAACCACATGGCAGCTAACAACTATCTGTAATTCCAGCTCCAGGGTATCTGATGTCTTATTCTGAGCTCTGGAGGCATTGCACAGCACAGGTGTACTTATACACATGCAGGTGATATTCTTATATACATAATAAAAATAAATGAAATGTTTTAAAAAGAAAATAATAATGATAACTGGACATATACTGTTATTTAGGTTTTTTTTAATATTTATACTTTTCACTATTTAATAGGACAGTTTAAAACCTCAGAAAAACTAAGTAAAGTCATATAATGAACACACATGTTTTGGTCTTTTCGAGACAGGGTCTCCTTTTATTCACAGCTGGCCTGGAACTCACTCTGTAGACCAGGCTGGCCTTGAAATCACAAAGATCCGCCTGTCTCTGCCTCCCAAGTGCTAGGATTAAAGCCGTGCACCACCACGCCCGACAATCACTGGATTTTTTTAAGCTAGCCCAGATAATGTTATTTTATTTATCTATGCTTCAAAATATTTTTCTATAGATAAAAATCTTTTAAATATAATTGCAATAATTTCATCACATAAAATATTAATAATAATATACCCTATAGTTGTGCAATTACTATGTCAAATAAAATTTACATGAGTGGGGCTGGAGAGATGGCCTAGCGGTTAAGAGAGCCGACCGCTCCTACGTAACAACTCCTTAATTTTATAAATTATTGAATATGCAAACATTAATCTAAGAAGAATTGATAATTTAGAGATAATGGATCCTACTAACTCAAAGCACTGTGTTAAATAAAAACTATGTAATTAGTTCCTCAATAGTATATTGATGAGTATCCATGCCTGTCACACTGGAAACCAGAATTCAGTTCTCCCACAGGGAAGCTATTCTCCTTGCAGAGGCCCAGCCCAGCCTACATAGTGAGTTCGAGGATAGCCAAGGTGACATGGTGTTACTCAGTCCCCCAAAATAAAAAAATAAAACACATTTATATAGACCATTGTTTTGGTATAAGCTCTTGCATTGGGCCCCAGACTAAAATCAAAATGCTAAAAATTTCCACATGCGAAGCTAAAACTTCGCTGTTACTGGAGCTTTGCTGAAGTCAAGAGAAAACACAGAGACAAATTTCCTTGACAGGTTAATCAACATGGAAATTAAATGTCCATAATTTTAATTCTCAGATCTTTTATTTTTTTCCTATGGATATTGGAGATTATCTCAGTCTTTTTTAAATTTTTTTATGTGTATGAATGTACTCTTTGCATGTAGGTTTGTGCACCTGTGTCATGCAATGCCGTAGAGGTCAGAAGAGGGTTTCGGATTCCCCTGGAACTGGAGTTAAAGATGGTTCTCAGCCACCATGTGGGTGCTGGGGATCGAACCTGGGTCCTCTGCAAGAGCAGTCGGTGCTCTTAACCACTAGGCCATCTCTCCAGCCCCAATTCTCGGATCTTTTAATCCATACAAAAAGAAACCTGAAATCAATTAATTACTAATCAATTAATTACTCTTCTTTCATTCTGTAACCCCTGGCTCTTATACAAGGGAAATAAATTTCAAATGACCAATCTGCTTTTGAGATTTTCTTCTGCTTTATTTAGCCTTTCTCTGCCTAAAAAAACCAGCCTATAGCGTTCAGTACAACGAAACATCTATTTTATGTTATACAATGATGTATTTCCTAGATTTAGAGAAGAACTTGTTCATATGTATTTTTGTACATTTCAAAGTGTTTTCATTTTTCTCATATAAATTTTGGATGTGTTTGAAATAAATTTTCACATAGGTATTATTTTTATTTATTTTAGCTTATTCTTTGCTTAATTATTAATTCTTTCCTTTTGTTATATTTTCTAACTTGTATGACAAGCAGTGGGACCTTGTAAATAGTATTATTACTTCTGTTACATTCTCTAAACTTTTTACTTGTATTTGTGAATATTGTTCATTTTAATCAGCTTTATTGTACTATAATTTACATAAATATTTAAAGCATACAGGTCATACTTCCATATCTGTGACAATTCTGTAAATGCATCCATCTAACCATTACTTGAATTACCAATTTATAAATGTTGTTTCTATAAACTGTTATTTTGCTAAATTTTATTTTTGGCATATGTTTTCAAAGTCATTACTAGATTTATCCAATCATTAAAAATGAATTACATTCAAATTTCTTCCTTTTCTTTTTTTGTCATTCTTTCTAGTTTTAAATTTTCTTTAAATTTATTTCTCAATTTACAATGCCATGTGATAAGATTGTGATATAATAAGTGTTATAATAAGAATAGATTCAATGTTAAATGCTGGCTTCATTTAAATATTTAAATTGTTATTACAGGCATACAGAAACCTGATCCTCTTTGCAACAGGTGTGACCCTAAATACAAGTTTACTGATGTAAGGAGCTAATTATAATTAGAATGCGAGCTGACTCAAGAATAGATATTTGGCTCATACATTTGCTTCAGAGAAACAGGCTCTAGTGTTCTTCTCCAGTCTCAGTGGGTCTGTGACCTAGATGCTTATATTTGTCACAGGGCCCAGTACTAAAGTCAGAGAGCCCCAAATGACCAATGACTGTAAAAATGTCTTTGCCAAGCCTGGCTGTATTCATGTATAGGAAGCTTCAGTGACTGGAGATGGTCTCAGTGCCACCAAAGTGCAACAATTTTATTTGAAAGTGGAAAAACAGACATCCTACCTAGCTGAGGCTAAAGAGCATAACATTGCATAGGAATAGGGTCCTTCCTGGCTGAGCATTACCTCCGTAGGGATAAAGGAATGAGCAATATGTGGGACAAGGATGTTATAAGAGACCAATAAGTAGAAAAGAGTAAGTTCTTCCAGTAATTCTTTGAACTAATAGAGACTGTAATGAAGTGACCTTTGGTTCCTTTGACAAAATATTTGAGCTAACCAAGTTATAAAGAGGAAAATGTATTTTGGCTTATGGTTTCAATCCATGTTACTTGGCCCTATCATTTGGGGCTGTGTCTACCCAGAACATCATGGCAAGTAGCAGTGTGGAGCAAAGCTGTTCCTATAATGGCAGTGAAAAAAGGAGAGAGAGAGAGAGAGAGAGCTAGAGAGAGAGAGAGAAGAGAGAGATCAGGGTTGCAATTCATCCTTTAAGAGCATGCACCCAATGCCCCTACTTCCTCTAATAAGGCCTCACCTTAAAGTTTCCACCACCTCCCATGAAAGCACCATAAGTTGGGAACCAAGGATTCAACAAATGACCTTTGGGGGATACATTTAAGACCCAAACCATAATATTCTGCCTTCTGTTCCCTAAAGGCTCATGTCCATCTCTCAATGCAAAATGCATTTATTCTACCTCTAAGAATCCTTCTTCCAGTTCCAGCATTACTCAAAAGTTCAAGTCCAGAAACAGTGCCAAAGTACATATATATATATATATATTTGATATTTCATATTTTATATATTTTATTGTGATACATTACATATGTAAAAGTATCATACATATATTTACATATGTAAAATATCATAATGAAACTCATTATGGTTAAAATGTTATTTTTTTCTTTTTAAAAAATGTCATTAAATATATTGATTGATGTATGTGCCTGGGGGCTTATATGTGTCTAGTTGTGCCCATTTCACTGAGTACTAGAAATCGGAAGACAACTTGTAAGATGTGCTTCTTTTCTTCCATCATGAGGGTCCCAGAGATCATACTCAGAACAGGCACCTGTACCCAGCGAGACACTTACTGGACTATATATTGCTCTTAATCATATTGGTGTGTTTATTGCCTAAAGATTTAATTTTACCTGAAATACCATGTTAATTGTTTATCACTGATTTTGATTGGAGTTGTGTTTTGTTTCGTTTTTTTTCCTTCTGTGATTCTGTGATCCTTGGTACACTAGAAATATGCATATGCTAATTTTAAAAAATATTTCTTTTTAAGGGGCAGGAGATATGGCTCAGTGGTTAGGAGTGCCGAATGCTCTTGCAGAGGACCCGGGTTCGATTCTCAGCACCCACATGGCGGCTAAGAACCATCTTTAACTCCAGTTCCAGGGGAATCTGATGCCCTCTTCTGACCTCCGCGGCATTGCATGGCATGGGCGCACCAACCTACATGCAGACAGTACATTCATACACATTAAAAAATAATAAAAAATCATTAAAAATATATTTCTTTTTATTAATTTTATTTTATGTGTATAAATGTATTACCTACATGTATGTAAGTGCACCCATGCCACACAATGGCCACAGAGGTCAGAAGAGAGTGTTAGATCCCCTGGAACAGGAGTTTTGGACAGTTGTTAGCTGCCATCCAGGTTGCTGGGAGCCAAACCTGGGTCCTCTGCAAGAGCAGCCCATGCTCTTTGAATCACTGAGCCACCTCTTCAACCCCAATATCCTAATTTTTAAATGGTGATAAAAGCAAAGTCTCTAAAACTAAAGGTAAACTCTTAGCTGGAAACATCTTCAAAATGTTATAGACTTCCAAGATACAATGGCACAGTAACTATTCCCATTCCAGAACAAATGATTTGGAGCCTAAAAAGGCAGAACGTGACCTAAGTAACAACCAAACTCATCAAGGCATACATTCCATCTATATATTCAGGTCCAGCATGTGAGGCACATGATGGTGTGATACAAGCTCCAAAGGGCTCCGGCAGCCTTGATCCCACAGCATTGCCAGCTGTATCCTATGTGGACACTCTATTAGGTAAGTGCCACTCATTGCCTATAGCTTCCCTCAGCAGACATTTCAAGCTCCTGGCATCTCTAACATCCTGGAGCCTGCCTCCACTGGAGTTGTGTTTTTTGTTATTGCTTTATGTATTGACATTTCAAGGAGCATGTACAGGAGTCTTATTCCGTCATATATTTCTAGGCTCCCCAAGCTTCTCATTCTTTCTAGTTTCTAGACACAGAATTCTATTATGTAGTCCTTCCTGCGTGGAACTCACTATGTACAAGCAAGCTTCAAGAGTAAAGCAATCCTGCTGCCTCTGCTTCTGAATGTTGGGATTTCAGGTGAGCACCACAATCTCCAGGTCTAGGTTTCTGTTTGAAATCTGGATGGAAGCCTCCACAAGCCACAGCTACTGCATTCTACATAGTTGCAAAACCACATGTGGATAATGCCAATGTCTGCCACCCACATGAGCTGTACCTGCTGAGTGCTCTGAAACTTTGCTACTGTAGCCACTGAAAACCTTGCCACCTGAGCTTAGAGAAACAAATCCCAGGGAAACTAGGCAGCCCTGAGTAAGCAGAGAATGAACATCAGTGCTCTGTATGTAAACAAAAGTCTTTGAACCTGCAATGGGTAGGGTGTGACCAATTCCTGAGACATACTCAAGGCATCTCTCTTACTGATCTAGGATAAAGCACTTGGCTTCTTGGCAATTTTATTAATTTCTTCAGTAACTGCCCTTCACAGAAAAATTAAATGTGCACCTTTTATGCATATTTTCAGATTTTTTCTTCTATTTGTTGCTTGTATAAATTTGGCAAACAGCAATCAGCAACACTCAGGCCATTTTTCTGATTGTCATGTGCCTTGGATCTTTCTCAGTCAGATTATTTTGTCCATAATCTTAACTCGTCGTCGTCTTTCAAATCAGCCTCCCACAATGAATTGGGACACTGAGAAATGTGAACAAGTTCTTTGCAACAATGTAAGATGAATGCTATCCAGTCCAGCTCGCAATAGAGTCCTTGTTCACATCTGAAACTTCATGAACACAGCCCATGCTGTCTACATTCTTATAAGCCTTTTGTTCTTTTGTGTTCCCATCAGAATCACCCTGTTGAAACCAGGCTCTGCCCTGATCTAAGTTACTTCATAGTGTATAAAATATGGGGCCTTCAAGCTGTACCATGTCCTGGATCATTCCATTTATAAGTAGTATTTGGCTTTGTTTTGTGTATAAATGCAGAAGCCAGATGACTTTACACCTCATTGTACACTTAAACACTATCATGTATCCAACACCACATAAGCGGCCAGACTGGTGATTTATTCCTAAAACTCCAAAGGTATTACTCTATGTGCTTTTCAAAATAGATTTGGGACAAAGCACACATATGTGTATTGAAACAATACACAGAAAAAGAAGGCCTAGAAATTTATCAGGCGTGCCAGATCAAAGAACAATGTAACACTCTCATCCTGACCATAAGCATTGAAGTGGTAATGCCGCCCACTGGCTTGTCGTCTCACTATTCAGGGTATGTGTCAAGGAGCTGACGAAAGAGAATCCTTTACTGTCCCTGGCCTCCGGCTCAGGTCAGTACCTACTTCTGGCATTTCCTAGAGTCCAAGCATAGGTATGCTTCCAGTGACCTAACATCCTTCTACTAGATGATTCTAAGACTTCCCAGTCACCCCACCAAGCTTCCAACATATAGCATTTAGGAAATATTTAAGATTAAAATTAAAACATCAATATTTGTCTTCATGTGAGGATCTGAAAAAGAATGTTTGGTCAAGTATGTGAGAACAACTAATTTATTGGAAGGAGGAGTATAACCTCAGGAAGCCTATAAAAGGGAAAATGGCAACCTCATAAACTGCATCTAAATCAAGGGTTGACAGTTTGATACTGTGCAAAGCACCCCTCAGAAATGTCATCTGACAGTTGAAAATACTGGGAGGTTTACTAATTAATTTCTATCCCTCATTGGTTTCAAGATCAACTATGAGGGTAGGGATGGAAGCTGACGTTTGGCACTTCTGGCCTGCACCACTGGCAGAGCCAGAATACCCCTGTATGCAAATGATTTACAGGCAATTTCTAGGGCAAGCTAAGAGAATAAGAGAGGTATAATTCTAGATTAGTTTTACATTGTTGTTTGTTTCTTATTTGTAAGATTTATGTCACCAGGAGAAATATAATCTCTCTAAGTATATGGGCCAGTGCTTGTATTTGTATTTATGTCCTGCCCCTATAATTTCTGTTGAGTTCCTTGCTACTGCAAGAGTCAGTCCACCCAATCACCCATAATTGGGTGTATGTGGGGGACTGTTTGCTTTCCACTCACTCATGCCAAAGATTCTAGTCATTCCTCAAGTGCCTTCTCCAGTGACTCTGCTCTGTCTAGGATGTCTTTTCTTCTCTTGTCCAATATGTTGACACTGACCAATTTTCAAGATCAGCTAAGTAATTCTCCTTTATTAAAATATTCCAAGTCCTCTTATGGGATACTCATATCCTATTTCAAACTGCTATCTGGTTCTTTTAGCATAAAATTTACCATAGTGTACAAATGTGTCTTATTTATTATTGTGGTGACAGCAATAGAACCTAGGACCCCCCAGGCTTGCTAAAAGTATGTGTTCTATACTGTGCTGGAACTCTAGCCTCTAAATTTGATTTTATGTGTTAGTCTTACAGTCCAAAGTCCGAGGTCATTGAGAAAGTAAACTGTGTCACAAATCTCTGTGTGTAGCACATAGCTCAATGTTTACCATAGTGTAAATGCTCAGTAATATTTTTGAAGGAGTAAATGACTGTAGCTTTGCAATAGAGTTTGAGATATGGTATTGGTATGGTGATTATAATAAAGGAACTGGACTACCTACTTTTAATAGTTCTAAAATATCTCCAAAATATTTGTAGACTAAATATATGTACAGCCACAGTGACTCTCACAGCCTCAGAAGAAAATTCTAAAGTCCTTCAGCCAGAGATGGCCAGGAATATACCTGCAGTCACACCACTATAACCTTCACTCATTGAAGAATGAACAAATGCATATCATATGGATTGAAGGATGTTTCTGTAGCTGTGCATTAGAAACTATAATAGCTAGAGACCAAGACAACAGCTCCAGAGAAAGTAGACTGTTTTGCTTCTCATCCACCAGTGCCCCTTTTCTAAGCCTAGGGAACAATCTGCGGAAGAGGGGGCGTGGTAGAATGTAAGGGCTACGATTGGGGTGAATGGTGAAACTACAACAATATAGACTGGACACTCATTTGATCAACTTGATTGAACATACAAGCCCCCCCTGCTGGATGGTGGGACCCATGAGCTGTGTGGGTTTGGGCACAACTGCTTGCAAATTGGTTTTACATGAAGGATGCTTGTACTCACAAATTATCACTTATTGTTAAAAAAAATGAAAACAAAACAAAACAAAAAAGCAGAGAAAGATGCAGAAAACTTATGGCAGAATGCATGATCTGCGATGGGTAGGGGTGGGGTGGGGGTGAAGGGAAGGGGATATATGCCTGAACTGAATTGGAAAATGATGTATGAAATACACAAAACATCAATAAAAAAAAAAGAAAAAAAAAGAAACTATAATAGCATTGGGCTTTGCAATGAGTGTATTGGAGAAGTGGCTAAAAAAGCAAGGATTCACTATACAGTTCATGCCTATGAGAAAGAATTGTAAAATTTGTTGTCTTGTGAAGGGCACATGACTTTGGTTTTTTTCTGCACTTAGATAAAATTATGAGCTGACCTTGTTTTGTCTCATCTTATCATGCACTCACAGCTTCTTAGCTGAAGTCAGCATTCTGTGAGTGAGTTCATGTCTCACAGAACAATATAGTCTGTGTATAAGCATTTGGCCAACTTGAAATATTAGGGTTCACTTGCGAATGTCACATGAGTTCTGAATATCAAAGGATGACTTTTTGAGATGAGAGAAAGGCTCCAAAGAATGGGATTTTATGGACAGGTGTTGATAGTTCCCACAATTAGGGAATAAGAGCTGAACTGGGGAAAGGAATGAAAGCAAATAGTAAACTGAATCTCCCATCCTGATCTGTGCCTTTCAGGCTAACAAAAGTCTTAAATCTTAAAGCTTTGCCTAATTTCGAAGGCATATAGTCCCTGAAAGAAATAGCTCACCAGAAAAGCAAGTAAAATGCAGCCTCCTGTGAAGATAAAAACCATTAAGCCTAGAAAATTAAAAAAGAATTAAGCCAATAGCAATATCACTTGTGTAGCAAAAAATATGATCTATTTTTCTTTGCCAGCTTATTCTGCCTATTTTCTCTTTTTTTTTCATTCATATGAGCATTAAATAGAAAATCTGAATATGTAACTGGAAAGCAAAGAATATAATTTTTTGTTAATTTTCTTATGAAGCTCTATGACAGGAATTCTAAGTCCAAGTAAACACCTGACAACCATCACAGTATTCATTTATGACACTGCACTATGCCAGATACAAGAGTTCCTAAGATGACTATCCCAAATCCTGTCTTTAAAAAGCTCACATTATAGCACAGGAAGCATATAATTATTAACTTGCAAAAAAAATCCAGCACCCTCACCCTTCTTTGACAAAATTTATACTCTAGCAGCAAGTGACAGCAGTTTCCAGATACAAACATAAACCCTTGACTGGCTGGGCCCATTCAGATGAACTATACCCATGCTCATACCTACCCAAACACATATGCACATGCAAACATAAAGTCATCTGAGATTGATATCTTGCAGACGACTTTAAATCTAATTTAAAAATTACAGAAAAGTTGCAATAATAGTATAATAATTTCCGTTTAACTTTTATTCAGTCACCAATTTGTTTTCTTAATCATTTGCAAGTTGGAGATATCTTGCCTAGCTAGCTTTACTGTATATTTTCTAAAATCAAGGACGCCCTTCTATTTAACCACCTTGCAATTATCCAAATTAGGACATTGGTCATAGATACTGTATCATTATCTAATCTATGGCCCAAGAGTAAATTTCATCAAATATTTCACTATTATTTATAGCTTCTATACCATACCATCTTGCTGTAATCCAAGTACATTCAATTTAGTTATGCATTTTCATTAACTTTTGATAGTAACTTAGCCTTTCTCTCTCTTTCTTGACCTTGAATACCTTCACTATTGGGTAGTTGTTCTGTAGAATGACCCTTAGGTGGATCTTAGTGATATTTTCTTGTGGTGATTTTCTTCACTGTAGCACTTTAAATATTGTTTCTGTTTATTCCCCTTTCTCTTCCTTCCCTCTGACCCTCTATATACACTCTTCCCCACAAATAACACAATCTCTAAGACTACTACTTTCCAGAGATGGAAAGTAAACTACATAGAAACTCAAAGCATGGGATTTACACAGACCCCAGTGCAAAGAATTTCAGGGCCTCACTGAGATCTGGATCTCAATTTGTGCTTTTTCACACTGATATACGCAAGGTACACATAGAATGGAGTTAGAGGGTGTGTGGGATCAAAGTACAGGTGGAGAAGGTGTCCAAGAATTGCCAAGTATAGAGATAATAACAGCGAACACTTACTAGTTTCAGTTCTGAAATGTCTGCTTTGTGCAATTTATCCTTCTTGAGAGAGAAGTTAAAATCTGTCACGCCTACTTTTAGCCGTATGTTAATTAAAACAATCCTAGTCCTAAAGAAAATGGCTCAGCTTATTTGGCTGGAGAGTGGACATCCTCTTTCATTTGTTTTTCTTCTCTCCTACTTACTGGGGATCAACCCCCACCCTGCAAATTTGAAAATTCATATTAATTCCAAATATAGGGTCTATTTAGAAGGAGAAATGAATAATTAAAACGTAGCCCAGGTTATTGGGTAGTCTATTTTCATGAAACTGAGAAACAGGCTTATTTAAGGTTGTTACTGACATATCTCAAATAAAAAGATAGTTGTTTAAAAACAAAACAAAGCATTCATTGCACATGGATTGGAACATAAATTTGGGCCTTACATGGCTTACCTCATTTAATATTTATTATAATCTGTAAGTTATTATTATGAACAGTTCTACTTTATCAGATGAAACTAGGGATGGAAAAGGTAAAGAAGCTGGGCCAGAGTGAGTTAACTGTGGATACAGATTTAAATGCACATAGGTCTGGTCTAGGATCCATTGTTTGCCCAGGAGGCTATCTGTCTTCCACATCTTGATTTGGGATAAGATAACTAAGAGATGGTGAATCCATGTCAAATGGTAGGCTGTTCTCTGTGCGAGTCACCTTTTCTCAGGATGAGACAGAATGTTTGACATAAACAAATTAAATGGAAGAGTTGCTCTCCTCCGTTTTAGAAAGTTCATGGCAGTTAAAGTGTGGCATAGAAGTTCACATCATATTAGAGAACAGTGAAAGTGAATACAGGAACAGGCCATGGTGGAATATATCCCCTAATGAGATGCCCCAGTAGCCCATTTCCTCCAATTGGTCTCAATTTCATCCCATTAGTCCCCACCTCCTACCTTTTACCACCTGCCATTAATGTCAGCATGCTGTGAATCCATCAAGCGATTAATCGATTCATTATTCCAGAGTCATCATTATCAAATTGTCTCTGGAAATACTCTGAGAGAGACCCCAGAGATGTGCTTTACTAGTTTCCCACAGATTTCTCATTCCAATCCAGTTGAGAATCATGAGAAACCATCCTAGTTGGGTTGGCCAGGGAAATTTTCATAGAAGGCAGATTGAAATTGGTCTGTAAAAGTGAACAGAGCTTGATCTTTTGAAGGAGGTGTTTAGAAAGTCTTCCATATTAGGGAACCTCACAAGCACTATGAATAGTGATGAAACCAACCTGAGCCCTTTGAACATTACAGTTTCTGCTATCACTTTAAGAGATCCTAGGTCTTCTGTAATAGTGAGGTTTCTTACACTCTCTCCATGAGAAGGGGATACCAAGGTGAATGTGTACAAGTTTGTCAGCATGCTGTATATTTAGGGTACATCAGCCAAAAGACAGGGTTATGGCAATGGCACGACAATTGGGTCTACTATACTTTCCTCACTTTTTCATCACACCAACATTCTCCTGGAGCTTCATGAGATTAGTGGAAAAGACTGAATTTGGCTTTGTCCAGTTCATCCTGGCTGTTCTCTGCTCTCTGTCGCAGCTTCTCTTTCTAAATTAGCTGGTTTAGTTTAACTTATTCTAGCAACAGGAAACCCTAACACAATCCCCAAATCAACTTTAGAACATTAGGAAAACTATCTCAACGTCCCTCAAAATTCTTATCTGGTCTAATTAATTAAGATTTGCAGTTTAGGTTGTACAATTGGTATCACCTGAAGTATAATGATAGAAAAATGATAGGGAATTTCACTTAAGAAACAAATTACATACGGCACATCAAGGACAGCTTCAAAGATTTCTATAAGGAATTTTTGCCTGAGCCTATAAAAAAACTATTTATTATAAGTCCCTGTGAAAGTGCATCCACACAGTGCTTGCCCACAGAGAAAAATCACTGTGTAACTTATTTCTAAATTCATTTCAAAATACAATGTCATAAAATCCTCATTTTCCACAAATTTGCCAAGAGCCTCAGTAATTTCTAAGAGTCAAACTAATTTTTTGTCACGTCTTTGAATAATTTATTCTCTGCACAGAAAATTCCTGTTTTAGATGACCAAACAATATTTCAGCCTTTGTGGGAAGTTTTAATGGCTTGGCTTGGATTGAAAAATATTGTCATTACAGGAAATAAATTTTCTCATCCTTTCCAAATATTCTACCTCAAACTCCAAACTTAGTTCTCACAGTGTTCATTGAATTTTTCCCTTTTGTTTTATTATTTGTTAGTGCCTTTGAGTATTAATTTGATTTTTATTTCACAGATTTTAAAGTACAGTGATTTGAATGTTTAATCCAATTCTGAAGACAATTGGTAACAGTTTCCACATATCTCTTCTTGCTAACTACAAGCAAATGGGAAAAACCCTTTTCTCTAGGAGTAATATTCTAGTACATTCATTTTATTACCAAAAGACATGTGAGGGCCGGAGAGATGGTTCAGCAGTTAAAGACAACTTTTGCTCTTGCAGAGGACCTGGGTTGGGTCGTAGCACCACGTGAAACTCAGAAATGTCTGTAATTTTAGTTCCTGAGAATCTGATACCCTGTTCTAGTTTCTGTGGGCAACAGGCAGACACATGGTGCACATACAACATACATGCAAGCAAATATGCATACACACACATACAAAGAAATGCAAATGATTTTTTCAGGAAAAGAACTTTTTCTCAACTATGAAAAAGTCTTTGTCCCAACCCAATCTTTGTAAAATATGTTTCTAATGCCTCTAACCATTTCAAAATAAAAGAGATGAAAGTATGTGTTTCGTCTTCCTCTTAGGTAGGAGGTGCAGGAAAAGATTTTTTTACCTGACTGTGGTCAGAGAAAAAGTTACAACACTAACTCTTCAAAATATAAGGAAAACAATACATACCTATTATATTGCTGCCTTTTGGAGGCAAACATACAAATTTAGCAGAAAAAAAAGTGACCAGAAACACAAAGTATATTCTCTCTTAAAAAAATGTTGCATTTTGTTTTGTCTCCTCTCTTAGCCTGTGGAATTTAACTTCTGTCTGACTTACTCCATTCGAACCATTTTTGGTTTTCTGAGGGATTCTTGAAAGTTATCTTCTCTTTTCTTTAAAAGAAACTGCAAAAACTTGATGTTCAATGACAATGTTTATTTACCTATTCATGCACACAGTCTAGAAAGATGTTAAAGTGGCATACAAAGATCCATAAGATTGAGAAATCAGTGAAAGATGTACCAGGAATGAAGCATGTACAGTGATGCAAATACAGTCTTACTCACTCTGGTTGTACTGCAAATTTACCCCTAAGCTTTCTAGCAGCCAGTCCTAAAAGGGAACTTGGTTATATTAGTTAATGTCCATAAATCAAAAGCAAGCTAATTAATTCCTGATGATCCATGACAAAATTTCTGTTAAGAAGCTTCGTGGAGAGGTCAATGAAAATTGTAGGAGTCTGTGTTCTCGGTAGCATCCTATTGGGAGAAGCAAAGATGACTTTCACAGGTATATTCTTGAGTTCCTCAGCATAAACAGAAAAAAATCACATCAGCTTGAAAATCAAGAAAGACAATTTTATGATGATATGAGGGGTTGGGAAGATTCAGTATCATACAGTTCACATAGTTCCCTCTGTTCCTAGGCAAAAACCATCCCTACATTTTATAACAATCCATTTAGGGTGCAGTACAGTACACAGAATTGTTTCAAATTGCAATGTCACTAAGACTGATAGAATATTTATGAACCCATGCATTTTTCTTTTTTTGACAAAATTCAGGTTTTTAGTTCCTCAATATACGTAGGTTACTCAGAAAAGAATTATTTACTTACAATAATTAGAGAATGAGTCAGATAACTAATCTTTCATGCTACTCTACATACCATCTCTCTTCTCTCCAGCCTAGGGTTCTCTCTCTCTCTCTCTCTCTCTCTCTCTCTCTCTCTCTCTCTATAATCTATCTCTTTTTTTCTCTCTAGCTAGCTATCTTAGCAAAGAGAACCTTTTCTGTTTCCATGCAGTACATGGCTTGGGCGGGTGCTTCAGGGTGAGAAAGCTGGTATCAGAAGAATGCAGAGGAGCTTCTCAAGGCCACTCACCAGGAGATTCTAGTCGCGTTTGAGGTTGAGCGTTTGAAGACCTTCGCTCAGACTCTCCTCCCTGGCCTGCCGGCGGAGGTTGGTCTGGTGGTCCTCCATCTGCTTGATGATATCTACCTCCTTCTCTAAGAAGCAAGTCTCCAAGAAGCGGCAGAGATGGAAGTCTTCGTTGATTGAAGCCAGGGAATGTAGATCCAAAAGGGCTTGGTTCAGTTGGTTCTCCAAGGCCAGGGAGGTTTCCATGGCATCCAGGCTCCCCTGACACTGAGATGAGGGCAGCTCATCAGAGAACAGCGCACAACCACTGTTCTGATTTTGCATCAGGAGAAGATAAGCACCTTCACGCTTCTCCTCAGCCAGATATTGGAAGAAGTGAACCAGGCTCTCCATAGACGTGTTGCTTCTGAAAAAGAACCCCAGCGAGACGTAGGTTTCTGAGGCCTGCAGGTGCATGTTGATCAGGCGGTACAAAGTGGCCTCTACCTGGCAGGCATAATTATGGTGGCTCTGAGCACTCATGTTGGTGAGCACAATGGAGCTGACCAAGAAGCTGCTTCCAGAAACAGATAGTTGCAAATGGTCTCAGAAGTTGTGAGTGGATGGGCGGGATCGCATGGGCTGGTAGGAGGCTAGGAGGTGCGGCCGGACATTCCTAATAGGGCAGTAGGTGGGATTATAGTGTGCGCAGTCTCTCAACATAAATCCAGATAAGCATTTAACTTTCTTTTCTTTCACAGTTATTGGAATGGAATATTTATTTGTTATGTGGCCCGTTTTTAAAAGAATAATTTTAAAGTGAGGTAAGAACATCAAAAGTTCTCATACTGAGTTTCCTTCATTTGTAACTTCAAACTCCCTTGCTTATTATCTGGGATTGTCTCCTCTTGGTGAGTAGCCATTAACTCCATTTTTTTCAAAGCAGTACTATCCTCCCTCTCTCAAAAGTTTCCTTGTTTGAAATATATATTATATAGTCACCTTATTATTTGTATATACATGTGAAAATGCTAGCATGCAAAATATTGAAAATAGTATAATTGCTTTTCTTTTCTTTTTCCTTTCTTTTATTTATTTTTTAGAGAGACAGTTCCATGTAGCAAGATGTGGCCTCCAATACACTATGTATCTTAAGGGTGACCTTGAGACAGGATACTGTCTGGACTTTCCAAGTGGTGAGACTACAAGTGTGCTCTGCCACCTCCAGCTTGTTATAATTTTATTAATTATACCAGTAAGAACCTTCATTATATATTTTTTATTCATCACATATTTTTCATTTCCTGCTGCATTAATTGCTTTGACAATGTTCTATGGAATATCATAAAAGCCAGATGTCTTGCATCAGAGTCTTGTGATTTTAAACACTCCGTCATTAGCTGAAATATTATGTGAATTTGTATAAATGTCAAATAATATATGCTTATAAATCTTACTAAAATTGAATACATACAAAACAGCAACCAAGTTAGTCTCCCTTGAAAGATAAAAGGCAGAACTGAGTGTTCAAATAAGGTCTCTTCCATCTTTATGATTGCATTCTGAGCATTTCATTAACTAAGTTCCATTTTCTGGGGACCATTTCACAATTAGAATGCTTTTTTGTGTTTTCTGTCAAACAGGAAACCCCTGAACCTCAGAGAATAAACCTTTACTCTAAACCTATGTCTTAATTGTTAATTGAGGTAAAAATCAATTATTTTGCAGCTACTATCAAATTTAACTTCTCTGTTGCTAAAAACAGATATTTTTAACTTTTCAAAAAGAAGCTCGAAGCTCCCCCTTCAGTGCTTAGGCTAAAATATGAACACACATCCAGCATCTAAAGACAGGATACCTTTTTCTTCAAGGAACATTTTGGCCCAGGAGCATTTGCATATTTCATTTGGCATTTGCAAAAACTGTTTGAATTAAAAAATAACCACATTTTTTAATCCCAGAGGGAATGGATAACACAAGAGTAGTTCTACAGGCTCTTGGCCTTGGTCCTAGGACAAAAAAAGAGGCTGGAGGTAGAGAAAAGGAAAAGGGAAAATTCAACTCCATGAACAACCCTATCAAGAAACCAGATAGGAGAGAAATTGTACTGAATTATTGTACCGAATAATTCTAAAGAAATTGATCATTTTCTACCTTTTGCATAAACCATGAGTCAGCACATTGATTTTTCAAGGAAATGATCAAATCAGAGCAAACATCACCATCTGAAATATTATCTATATTGCTGCATGTCAGGCTCATTTAATATCTATCTCCTATAAATTGACATATTCCTCTTGGAAAAGGAAAATGTCTGTGTTAAGTTTGGTTATCTACTTGAATGGATAGAGAATCACCTAAGGGATCAGTGACAAAATACATGTGGGTGTGCCTGTGAGGAGCCTAAATCATGAGAGCTCTGATCTAATGAATGGATGAACCCCTGAATGAATTCATAGTTCTATAGCATTATCGGAAGATGATAAAAGGTAAGAGGGGGACTAGTTGAATAAAGTAGGTCACTGAGGGTGCATCTTTAGGGAACTATATGTCTTACCCTGGGGGCTTTCTTTGTTTACTGTGTGGCCTGGATTGAAGAATCTCTTCTACCACATTGCCCAACACCATGTTCTTTCTAAGCATGTGGGACTAATACCCATGGACTGAGCCAGTGGAGCCCATGAGCAAAAGAAATCCTTCCTTCTTTAACTTGTTCTTTCAAGTATCTTGGTCAGGGTTCAGGGGATGCTAACTGGCATAATCTGTACAATCTTTTCCAGATCAGTTAATAATCTTCCTTGTACAAGCACTGAAAATTCCTTCCATCATTACTTTGGAGAGAAGACAGCCAATGTCAGAGCCACACAGTGATGGATGATCAAACACATTGCTGTCAGAATCTTGTTGGTACTATACCTTCTCAGTTTTCTTGTCTTTAAAAAAATAATATGAGTATCTTATAAATATGCTAAAATACTAAATTATATAATGCATAAGCAAACAGTGTAAGCCAGTAGAACGCAAAAATGGTGTCATATGAATCAATTTTGTGATACAATTACGGAGACCTTAAGGCTCAGATATAGATTGCAATAGATGTTTGATCCACATTTCCTTACTACCAACCTGTTCTGCTGAATCACTATTTGCTGTGATTTTTCAGGTATGAAAACACAGAGGCGTAGTTTGGAATTTCCAAGATCCAAGTCATTTAAAACACGAGTAATCTAAGCTTGTCTTCTATCCCCTGGCTAAACAGGTTTCCATAATACCTGTTGGGGTCTTTGTGGTCCTGTTGTCTATATTTAATCACGCAGCTCTCCAGCCCAAGGCCAGGATGCAAGAAACATATTGCTGCCTACCTTGCTGGTGATGATAAGTATCTGGAACATTCCATATGAGTATAATTCACAAAATTTACCACCACTTCAACTCAAATGGACCTAGAGTGCTTATATATTATGTCAGATTTCCCCAAAGCAAACACTGTCAGGAAGATTACAATACAAGTGCTTTATTGGGGGAAAGTGAAACCAAAAAGGCCTAGGAAAAGTAGGAAAGGAAAACATGTTGCTGAATAGTGAAGTTGGAATTTCAGGAAAAGTTTCGTCTTTGCCCTGATCCCAAGGTAGAACTCGGAAACATAAATTACCCCTAGAGTTAATTTCAGCAGGAGGCATGGGAACTGGATTTTCCTCTTCCTGTCTATTTGCCACATGCCTCTCCAGAGTGATATAAACTTCCAGCACCTATGTACAGTTAAGAAACATAAATAGCCCAAGAACAAACCACCGAAGAAGGTCACAGGTGCTAATCATTATCAGAGATGCATATTGGCACTGGGTACTGAGCACACCAAATTGGCCCAAGCGATTTGAGGGCATTGGGGCATGGAATGTGGATTATGCAACACTAGCTTACTACACGCCTTGGCCATATAAGAGCTATCAGATAAATTAACTGATAAAGCTTTTATTGTAAATATTAACCTATATTTATTCTTTCCTGCTTCTATGTACATAGAATTGAGGGGGAGGGTGATCTCAAAACATCTACGATCTTCTGTACTGTCCTAAAAATCTGTCATGCTCTGAAGGGGTATCATTTGTAAATATTCCAGCAAAATCAGGCTCCGAGCTTCAGCTAAGAAGGCACTTGCATGTTTCGTCTTACTCTCTCCTCTGACTGACACTATTCTCCATATTGGAATAGCATATTGATTCTTAACAGCCTCACACAAGTAAGTAAAAGTCGAAATATCCCTGGCAAACCAGAACCTGACAGGCTGTGAAATGGCTGCTTAAGAGCTTGTCATAGAAACTAAACTCACCTGAATACTGATATTACACAAACAGCAAATGGTCTCTGTGTTTTTGCCATTTTCTAAAAGCAACTATAAGGGATTCAGGGTTTAACTTTAATCTCTTCATTCATTTAGGACAAGGGACTGCCTGGCACACAAGGCACAGTTATTCTTCTCTCCAAACACACACACATACACACACACATACACACACACATACACACATACATACACATACACACACATACACACCACACACACATACACACACATACACACACACACACACACACACACACACACACAAAGAGCACCTCTTCCTCACTCCACCTGTTACCTCCCACTAAATTTGAGTTCACTGAGAATCTCACACACAGCCCATAAATACAAAATGGGACTGCCTTTCTAGATCCTACACCCCTCCACATACACTTACTATGGGCACCTCAAACAAGCAGCAACAGTTCTAAGTGGGGCTCATTTTGTATGAAATATTTGACAAGAGTTGAACATGTTTTTAGTTGTCACACAGAGTCCTATTGGCATCTAGTGAGTAGAAGCCAAAGATACTGACAAATACCCTATACTGCATAGGAATGTGCTAAATAAAGCATTCTCCATCCCCTAAATGTCAGTGATACCAAGGTTGAGATAATCCTGTAATATGTAGGCGTTTTAGAGTGGATTCCCTCAAAAACAGGCACTGAAATCAATTTTGGGGAGAAACCCCAAAAGGATGTGATAAACAGCAAGTTACTTCAATGGGAAACTGAGACTTGTTCCTGCTGGGGGACTCCAGGAGCCTTGGTGGGATTTGTTCTGCATTATCTCAAACAAGTGCATAGAAACTTGAATATTATATTTATCTTCTAGTTAATATAAGTCACATCACTTTGAAGGATGCTAATTTTCTATCACTTCCAGCCTACCCTGTAACAAATGAAAATCCTGAGGTACAGAATTCTAACTGGTTCTAGAAGGACCCCATGGTGTATGTGAGGAGATAAATATTGAAGAGCTGTGGGTAGGCTACCAATAACAAAAGCTGAATTTGATGATCCACTTTCCTAACCTCTATACGGATATATCTTCAGTTCCATTTTCTGAGGATGATGCCTTAGTTAAAAATTTATCCTAATTGTGAACACAATAGATATCCTAGGAGACAAGACTGACAAAAACCTGTCAGTTTTAGTTAGATAACTTATTTCAAGCTGTAGTTGAAGGGATTGTTAGAAACTAGATGCATTTATCTCTGTGTTGCTGCACAGCCCCTTAAAACTATCACCAACAAACTGTGATGAAGTCTTTGGCGGAATTCACACAGGTACGGAGGAACACATTATCTCATGAAGTCTACACATTCCATTTTCAGTGAGTGTGATATTGAGGAAGCAGCTACTGGGAGGCAAGTGGATCTCAGGTTATATTCCTGGTTTTGATACTAAGAGCTGTGTGATTTGGGACAAGTCACTTAACTTCTCTGACTCTTATTCTTTGTAGCTACAAAATACATTCTTTAGTTATCTTTTAAGATTACTATAAAATATTGAAATAATATAGGGAATTTAGCACAACTTACTACACAAAACAGATACTCAATAAAAACAGCTGCTGTTACACATTTTTCCTTTTCATTTTCTCCAATTGCAGGAGCCATGTCTCTGACACATTGTATGTATATTTGATCCTTTCTGGTTTCAACTTCAATAAAAATAAGGAATAAATGCAACTGATCTTCCTGCTGATCAAAGACGTCCACCCTTCACTGAAACACACCTGATTCCCTCCAATACCCATCATGTAGCAGACCACTTTGGGTCTCTACCCTCTGGCTACTCTAGAGCTTGGGGCTGGATTTTCCTCCCATCAGATAGCTGAAGGTCTGCCCTTTCCTGAGGCAACATACATGTGTAGGTTGTATCTTTTGAGTATTCTTGCACCTGAATCAGAATAGGCTCTGTATGGAAGAATTCTCCTTTTGAATTTGAAAGAACTGAAAATATGGGGCAAAACACTCCTTGTAGTGAGACAAAGAGGACAAAGAGAATGGTTTCAGCTTCCCGGAAGTACTCTGTTTGCACTCTCGTACATGTTTGTACGTGTTGCAGTCGCCTTTTGCCCTCGAGAATGAACAATGCATTCTGTTGCTTTTTAAAGGGAAAAAAATCCGTGTTTCATAGAAATAATACAAGATATACATTCTGAATAGAGGTAGGTCTCATATTTCAGAAGTGCTGGCAAATCTGTCCTTGGCAGTGGCTGAGAGGTGTGATGGAGAGACACAGCTGGAGTTGGAAAAATATTGAGCCTTGAAATTTGAAGTGAAAACTTTGATAGTGCCACTGTCTCTCTTCGTTCTTGAATCCTCTTAATATTTCATTCTGATATCTGGTTGGAGAGGAAAATCACCCAACAAGAGACTTTGCTTTCCTTTATCCATAATGTGATCTCATTTATCTAAGTGTGTATATAATACATATCAAAATATGATTAACAGTAGTCTATATCTATGTGTCACAAGTGTGTTACTTTCTATTTTGCTAGATTGTCTGGGTTTTTTACAATAAGCATATAATAATAAAATGATGTTGCAAAATTCCTTCCCTGGGATGTGAACAACCCCTACCCCCTCCTCCAAAGGTACCAACAGCAAACCAAAGTACAAATCTGTGGTGGTTTGAATGAGAATGTCCCCCAGAGCCTCCAAGTATTCAGACCTTTTGTCCCCAGTTGGCTGCTCCATTTTGGGAGGTCTTAGGAGGTGTGGCCATGCTGGAGGAAGCTCATCACTGGGGGTGGGTTTAGACAGTTCAACAAGCTTTGCCAGTCTCCAGTGGCTCTCTGCTTCCTGTACCTGTGTGAAGATGTGAAGCTCTGTTTTCTGCTCCGGCCACCATGCCTCCCTGCTCCAATGACCTCGAATGCCTCTGGAACCAGCAACCGTAAGCTCAAATTAAGTTTTCCTTTTATAAGTTCCCTTGGTCGCAGTGGTTCGATCCCAGCAACAGAAGAGTGACTAATACAGAATCCAAACAAGTTCCCCCTTGAAAACCAATGAGCTTGTGGGGCTTATTTACAAAGCATGAGTGACTACAAAGCAAGTGCACTGGAAAATCTGTACCCACCATGGATGATGGCTTCCCTATAGCCATGTAGATGGAGCCCCCGTTCTCTAGTTTTCCCCAGTCTGCACACTGTAACCCCTCTTCAGACCCTGAGACCACAGTGCAGTCAGGGTAGAATGCCAAACAAATGCCTGGAAGAAGTGGCTGGATACTTAGGTAAGGGTCCCATGACTCTCCCCATCCCTCCTATGAGAAATGCCAGCTGTCTACACAGCTGGGACGATCTTTCACAAGCAGGCATAGCTGATCTTATGAGTGTTCTGGCTGTTTTGCTCAGAGGATAGTGCTGCACAACAAATTACTATAGAGAAATCGAGGGGGACTGATTCTATTTTATAAGGAAAAGGGGAAAACTTGATCTCCTCTCACAAGTAGCTCATTTGATTTTGGCCCTACCAGGCAATGCCCAAACCTCAGTGTTTGACTCCTGGAGTCAGAACTGGCTTGCTAAATAACATCCTCCAGCCTTGTGAGCACCACAAGCTGTTCGGCAATGCAGAAATAAAATTCAGAAACACAAAGGGCTTCCTTCTCCAATTCCCCTCCCCACTCTCTAAGACCTCATGGCAACTATCCTACCCCTGACTAGTCACTAACAACCTTAAGTTCAGTCTAGAGACAGGGAAGAAAGGGAAACCTTCCTCTGGGACCAAGTTGACTTGAGGCAGAGTTACTTTTTATACTTTTTTCACATTCCCTATTGGCTCTGTCAGCTTAGTGCACATAAAGAGTGAAAAGTTCTCAGGCATGAGAGAACCTTGAAGATCATTTGCTTGCAATCTTTTTTTAAGTTATTTTTTTAAATATTTTTATTATTTATTTATTTATTTATTTATTTATTTATTTATTTGAATGTACTGTCTGCATTTAGGTTTGTGCACCCGTGTCGGGCAATGCTGCAGAGGTCAGAAGAGGGCGTCGGATTCCCCTGGGACTGGAGTTCTCCTGGAATTGGAGTTACAGACGGTTCTCAGCCAGCATGTGGGCGCTGGGGATCGAACCCGGGTCCTCTGTAAGAGCGGTCGGCGCTCTTAACCGCTAGGCCATCTCTCCAGCCCTGCTTGCAATCTTTATCCCCATTAATAATCACCTATTGAAGCACTGGCTTTAACTGCTCCAAAGTCTGAGCCACAGAGTCACATGCCTCAGTCTCTGCAGACAACATCCCCACCCTTTACTAATATTCCGGAATACGAGTACATGGCTTAGGGCTTCTGCCTCCATAACGGGCTAGAGAAGGGTGTGATGACCCACACTGAGACCAAATCCAACAACAGGTCCCATTTACAGCTTCTGGGCTGCTGATGCCTTGCACCAGTACAAATCTGCCCTTCAGCGCTGTTCCTGCCCCTTCCTTAGGGTGCATGGAAGTGGCTGCGGTCCAAATCACAGCTCTGTTCACCAGCTCAAGATAAGGAAATATCTATCTGGGCCTGTCCTGCTATATAAGTACCAGATGGTAATGATTAAAATTAAACTAAATTAATGTTTGATAGTCCATGAAGGGCGTAAATTGCATGGTATGCTTTGTCCAATCTGTCATCTTCTTTCTTTCAGTTCAGGTCAACAAACAATGGCTGAAAGCGTCTTCTCTGGGTCTAACAGTGGCTTATTACTCTGCTGTGAAAACAGATGCTCAGTTTCCTAAATCAAAGGCTTTCACACTGCCAAACTTAAGATTAAGGTGGCTTAAAAGGCAGAAAATACTTTTTTTACCACAATCTCTAGGCACCATCTCCAGAGTCGACAACAATTATTGGTTAGAATTTAGAAACCGAATGTGGCTTAAGAACAAAACATTGCCAAAATCACTAAGTAATTTTCAACTCTAATGACAGCCTTGTTCACTCACATGGCTTCTAGAATACGTGGGCAGTGCCGATATGTTATCGGGTTGCAAAAGAATTCATGGTATCACATTTTAAAATCACTCACAAGAAAAAGTCACTCATCTGCCAAGTGTTCCCATGCAAAGAACTTCTGCTTTTTCAAAATTCCAGTATTTACATCTAACTACTCAAAGTCAAAGTAACACTTCGACCTTTGCACTTTTGCCTGAGTGCTTTAATGACATTTTCAGAATGCTCTGCTTTGATGACTTGGGAGGAAAAATCAGGTTTTTGTAAGAATTATCTAAGTAGTAGAACAGGCACAGGGATCCGGAAGTGGGAAGGGGCCACTCAGATAGCCCTTCAAGATGTATTCATTATCCTTGATGCTATTAGAGCTACTTGAAAGTGTCTGTTAGCTGTCAGCCACCTTTTGGGGGATGGCTCCAGTGAGGAACACTGTCCCAAGAATTCTTGTCATCCTAATACCAACTCCCATCCCTAGCTTGGGACAACTCTGCAGTCATCCCTGATTTCCTTTACCTTCCCTATGAGGCTTGCCTCCTCAATTACTGCCTGAATCTACCCTTGCTTCATTTATGTCTCTGCTTGTGTGTCACCTCTTCATGACTTTCTTCATCTGTCTTTCTAAAATACCATGTACCCCTTCCCCATCCTCCCACCACTATGCCTCTCTGAGCCCTTGTCCCATGTTCACTTCCTTCATTTCCCTTACCAATGTCTTCCATCACTTATATAGTTATCAACTCTTTTCTTTGCCGCTTGTCTCCCCACTAGCATATAACTCCTGCAATGATTGGAGAATCCACCAGCTTATTCATTGTTTTATCTATTTGTGCTACTAGAAAACTGTCTAGCACAAATGTAAAGATTCACTATTTGTGAATTAGTAAATAATCAATTGCCTAGCATCTTAGCTACTCCCTACCACATAGGCTACATAACTCTCTCTAGGCACACCTCAAGAATTAGTATGCCAGGGTAGCATGCCAGTCTAGAGAACAGACAGGTTTTGGAGTTACAGCAACTAATTCACTTTATGGTCAATTTTATAGCTCCCAAGGTATACCAGTCACTAACAATGCATGGACTATTCATTACAGCTATAAGAAACAGATGTTGTTACTATCATTTCCATTTAATTTTTTTTAATTTTTAATTTTTGATTTTAGTTTTTATGTGTATGAATGTACTGTCTGCCTGCATGTAGGTCTGGGTACCCATGTCGTGCAATGCCGCGGAGGTCAGAAGAGGGTATCAGATTCCCCTGGAACTGGAGTTCTCCTGGAATTGGAGTTACAGACAGTTTTCAGCCGCCATCTGGGTGTTGGGGATCGAACCAGGTCCTCTGCAAGAGCAGTCGGCGCTCTTAACCGCTAGGCCATCTCTCCAGCCCTATTTTTATTTATTTTTTATGTGTATGAATGTACCGTCTACATGTAGGTCTGTGCACCCATGTTGTGCAATGCCGCGGAGGTCAGAAGAGGGCGTTGGATTCCCCTGGAACTGGAGTTAAAGACGGTTCTTAGGTGCCATGTGGGTGGTGGGAATCAAACCCAGGTCCTCTGCAAGAGCAGTTGGCACTCTTAACCGCTGAGCCATCTCTCCAGCCCCCATCATTTCCATTTTAAAAATGAAGAAACTGAGGAACCAAAAGTTTAAGTAGTCCCCGCCACCCCGGTCATATATCCAATAATCTAGAATCTAGAAATAGGAAGTCTATCTCCAGAATCTCTGCCACTGATCAGCTATATAATTTTGAGTAAGTTCCTTTCTGAACTGGGTTGTCCATAAAATGAATACAATAATACCTAACATAAAGTATTGCAAAAGTATTGCTGTTTATCTATCTCTTTTATTTTTATTATATATATTTATCCATATATATATTATATATATGTGTGTGTGTATATATATATATGGATTTTGCCTGGATGTATGTAAGTGCACCACGCCCATGCAATGCCCATGGAGGTCAGAAGATGGCATCAGATCCCCTGGAATTGGAGTTACAGATGGTTCTTAGCCTCCATTGGGTGCAGGGAGCCAAACCCAGTCCTCTGCAAGAACGGCAAGTGTTTTTAACTGCTGAGCCATCTCTCCAACCCCCAAGAATTTGAGATGACATATGTAAAACACATAAGCACTTAATCAAGGCAGTCTCTATGATGTTCATCCCAGAACCTTCCTTCCCTTTTTATTTCTGCTGCCCATGGACTTCCACATATGACCTCCATCTGACTTTTGCATTGTGTATTTATTATTTATTTACTTATTATTGTGTGTATTGTGTATTTATTATTTATTTACTTATTATTGTGTATTTATTATTTATTTACTTATTATTGTGTATTTATTATTTATTTACTTATTATTGTGGGCATACATGTACCATGGTGTATGTGTGGAGGTCAGAGGACAAGTTTGTGGTGTCAGTTCTCCTCTTCTACCTTTACTAGTATTGGGCATTGAACTAAGGTTGCCAGGCTTGTACACCAAGGGTCTTTGCCTGCTTAGCCATCTTGCTGACCCCTGTTAGGGGGTTTTGAGACAGACAAAGTCTCACTATGCAGCCCAGGCTGGCCCAGAAATCACAGTGATCCTCCTGCCTCAGCTTCTTAAGTGCTGGTGTAGAAGGACTAAGTCACCATAACTGCTTGTTTTATTTCAGATTTTCTTTAGTAACTGCTTTACTTTTGACAAAGGTCTTGAATGACATACCCAGGCACCATTCTGATGCTCCGCACACAGCCCCAATCTGCATCACCTCTACTTTGCACTTTACTTCATCCCTGTGGACAAGGTAAGAGCCAGATCCAGAAGTATTCACGTCTTTCTTGTCAGATCTGGAAATGAAATAATTCTGAGAGGCACATATAACCAAACTCACCTATGATAGCTAGCTAGGAAGTTCCAAATTCCCATTAGCTGATATAATCAGTAAGATAAGTAAAGCCCCATTTTGACTAAGTATGCAGACTAGTGCACTTCCCAGATTCCCCCTGTAATAAGGCCCGGGACATCTCAGCTGTGAGGGAAATTGATGGTAGATTACCTTCAGTTTTCAGCCCCTTTAAGTCTTGCCTCAGCTGCAGACAACCACTGTGACCAGCACTCTGTTACCTTATGAGCTTTCTGGAGTAACAATATCCAGTGCAGGAACATAAATTCCCTCTCCACTGCTCCTCCCCCCTTAGTCCAACTGGAGACAATTCTGAATGGATATTTTTTCCCCAGAGTTCACTTTTACAGTCGTTGAGTCCATTCCTGTTTCCTTCTCCTTTTTTTCCAGCTGTTGATCCCAAGGTGCAGCCTAAGACATATCCAGTTTCCTATTCTTTTTCTCAGAATCAGCTTCCAAGAATACATATCCCAGAATGAATGCAAGGCCTGTCCCAGTTCATTCGTGCTTATTTCATGGTCCCTGTGTTCCCAAGAAACTAGTAAGCCAGGAGACAAAACGACCTCCCAGAAAAACAGCTCCACGGCTGCTTCGAGAGCTCATCCCTAGTCATTGTTTTGAACCTCTTCTCAAAGGCATGACTCATCTAGCCTGATCGCTTACACAAGCACATAAATGAAGCCAGAAAATGAGGCCCATTAATCAATTCTTACCTACAATTCATTGCCTCAGCTCAGGGCTGCTCTCTCCTCAAAGAAGTAAGACAGATGATCATGGGTTCCCTGCCACACAACACTAGCTCTTTACTCTGACCTCCTAAGTCCCGAGAGGATTTATCAACAAACAACAAGCTCATTTAAGTATATGTCAGAGGCAGATAAAGAGTCAGTCATTAAGTGTATATAAACAACTAGGCATTTCACGCATTTTCATAAATGTTAATAAAACATGGTCTCAAGAGGTCGGCCTCAATGATGCTCCCTTTGGAAGCAGCACATCCCAAGCCACATATTTATTTGCTTTGACCACAAGTAACATTTTGACCTCGGTAATCACTGAAATTTGTGAGTTTTTAATGACCCATAAAATGGTAACATACTCTCTTACATGTAAGCTTTCCTGAAGTACAACAGGATGAAACACAGTTTCCATTTGATCTTACAGAACAGGTAACGCTCTCTAAGAACAAGGGTGAGAAAAAGGAGGGGAAGAGGGGGTTACATTTAGTGTATAACATATACTTATATGAAACATTCACATTGAAAATAATTTTTAAAAAGCAAAACTAGCCGGGCGTGGTGGCGCACGCCTTTAGTCCTAGCACTTGGGAGGCAGAGGCAGGTGGATCATTGTGAATTCAAGGCCAGCCTGGTCTACAGAGCGAGTTCCAGGACAGCTGGGGTTACAGGGAGACCCTGTCTCGAAAAGACAAAAAAAAGCAAAACTAGAAAGTAAAATAACAGATATGTTTTCCTAAAATAAGTAAAATAACTACTTTATTGAAATGTGTAGTGCTGTGTTTGATGAGCTAATGCAAGAATAATAAATTAAAGCAGATTAAAACTGCTTATTTCAAACAATCTGTGGGTCTAATTAAGTAACTCTTCCTAAGGAAACCCTTTGCGCTTACAGCATACAGCCCAATGCTTATAGAAAGAATACGATAGACTACTGGTTTCTTACATTAGTTTTGCTATATTTATTTATTATGTATTTACTTTTGACAGGATCTTATGGTTTTGTGTTTTTAATGTTTTATGTATGCTTTACACTTTCAATTGTATTTTGGTCATATTCAACCCTACTGACCTCCTGTATCCTCTCCCACTCTCTTTGAACCCCTTCTTCCCAGCAAGCCCCTTCCTACTTTCTTGTCCTTCTTTGTTCCTGAGTTGAATTAGGGCTGTTTGCTCATGTGAGCATGGGTGTGCCTTTTTTCATGTGAGCACGGGCTACACCCCTGAAGAATAACCATTCCTTTTCTCCTGGCAACTACCAACTACCACCAGCTCCTCAAGTTGGTGTGGCACCCGGCGAAGCCCTCCCCATCCATGACAGGGTGCTGATGAACTCAGTTTTGTGCAGATAAATACTGTCACCATGATTTCAGGATCTTATGCTATAATTTTATTTATTTATTTATTTATTTGTTTGTTTATTTATTCACTTATTTCTTTACTTTTAAGACAGGATCTCATGCTGTAGCTCATTCTGCCCTAAAATTCACTGTATAGCCCAGACTGATCTCAACCTCTCAAAAGTCTCCCTTTTTCGGCCTCCCGAGTGCTGGGATTACAGACAGGAATCATCATGCCCAGCTCTTAGGATCTTACTGGGTAGCACGACATGGCCTAAAACGTCCTATGTAAGTCAAGGCTACTTTTGGTCTCTTAGTCCTCCTTCCTCCCAAGTGCTGAGGTTATAACCATGTGTCACATGCCTGGCCACTTTTTCTTTTACTATATTCATTTGGAAATATTGTTTCATTCTTGATTTTAGTCTCCATGCAGATACCCAACATGGAGCTGGCATTGTTAAGCAGACATGGATACTGATCAATGTTCTGTCCTTTATGGTGAAGGACCATATAATTGATGCTGATGCCAATCTATATGGACAGTCACAGCTGCAGGAACAGATGCTCCTCTACTAGGCCAATCCCTATCATACTCTTTTTTTTTTTTACTTATGGTGCCAGTACTTGGCAATACTCATCATTTTTGTGTTAGTAAGGCTCAGATTCCCCTGGACTATCTGAAGAGCATTCTAAAATGCTATGATTCACTGCTAATGGAACAGCTGACATTTCGACTTCTGCAAAGCCTAGGCCTGCCTCATGCTGTGAGATTTTGCTTCTGTGCTCCAGATGCTTATAATCACTTCATTCCAGACCCCCCTATAAAGTAGTTGCCAGGCCCCCTATAAAGTAGTTGTTTGGATCACTGAGACAGTGGAACTGATAAGGACTTAATTAAAACATTGTACAAAAATACTTCGTATGGTAGTGAACATCGCTGTAAGAAGGAAATGCTGAATTTTAACCTGTGTTCATACTAGCTTCAGATTTAGTTGTGAGAGCACACTGAAAACAGAGTAATGTTTGTTATCAGTGAAAGAGCTTGAGTTTTTTGGCCACCCCCATCATCTCAAAGTGAAACATGAATGTTCCTGTTAAAAAGCAGCTTCCATAGCAGATCTCCTGAAGAGGAATCTCTGCATCTGTGTTGGAGTCTGTGTCTCCAATAAGCTTCCCAAGCGAAACTCCTGCAGTCTACTTGTGGGCCCCAGAGGTCGATTATTTCAGTGTAGGCATGGTTCCTGCAATGTCACAACTGGTTAGTAGTTGTCTGTGTTTTAGAGGGAAATGGAAGCATTCTGTGATTACCACCACTGTAATGTGTGACTAATCATTATAATGATGGTGTTATGCCCCACCCAGGGCCTGTTTACCAGTCTGATATACCCATCCCCCAGCTGCTTACTTTAGATTACCAAGAGCCAGGCTCAGCTCTATTTATTTTATATTTAGCAGCTCTGAATGGTGGCTGCTAATAGCTCCCAGCTGTACTCTTTGGAGAATTGCTCTCAGATGGTGGCCACCTCATCCAGAGATGCCAAAGAGGTTCTGCATCCACCAACACAACCAATGACTGACTGTTATGCATAGGTTGACCCTGGATAATCAACATAGCTAGAATCCTAAATGCTCTGAAATTATATTTGTGAGTGCTAACATCACATTTCCAAAGTTTAGAATTTTAGATTCAGATTAAGAATGTTCAATGGGTAGGCAAAGTCTATGTGAATAACTGGAAATTTGTAAATTTCTGAAATCTCTGATAGATATTTCCTCAAGCATTCTATACATGGGACACTCAGCCTGCAGGAACAAAAGGAAAGTCAGCCCCCTTACTTCAAAAGAGGTAAGTCTTGGTGCTGTCCTTGCTCTAGAGAGTCCTGTAGGAGCAGGCTAAAACCAGAGCTTTCCTTAGCTCCCTTAAGTTCCTTTTCTGTTTCCTCATTTCCTTCCTTGAAACCTCTCCACTTTATTTATGAAAACACAAATTGGTGTCCTCATTATGGAAAACAGTATGGAGGTTCCGCTAATTATTTTTGACCTAATGTAACATCTGACCCAGGAAATTTTCTTTTGAATATATACCAAAGGAGATGATCTCAGCATCTGTAGAGATACCCAGGCAACTATGTTTATTATGGTATTATTGACAGTAGCCATGACATAGAATCATCCTCAATGTCTATCAGTGGACAAAGGAATAAAAACGTGTAGTGGATAGATACAATAAAAATTATTCAGCCTTAAAAATAAGGAAATGTCGGGCTGGAGTACTGGCTCAGCAGTTAAGAGCATTGGTTGCTCTTGCAGAGGACCTGGGTTCAATTCCAAGAACTCACATGGAAGCTAACAATTGTCCTAGCTCCAGTTCCAGGGGATCCAATGCCCTCTTCTGAACTCTAAAGACATTGCACAACAGGGATGTACTTATATGAATGCGGGCAATACATTCATACACATAAAAATAAAATAATAAGGGGCTAGAGAGAAGTCTCGGTGGGTAAAATCATTGGCTGCTCTTGAAGAGGACACAGGTTCAATTCCCAGTACCCACATTGTGGCTAACAGCCATCTGTTACTCCACTTTCAGAGGATCTGATGAAGATATTTCATGACATGGGTACACTTACACATAAAGGGAATAACTTCATACACATAAAGTAATAAAGTATTTTAAAAGTAAGGAAATGTTGTCATTTGTGACAAACTGGATGAACTGGAAGGACATTATAATAAATTAAATAAGCATGATTTAGATTCTATGTACAGCTGAAGTGTAAATGAAGGAGAAATTTCAGTACATAGAAAGAGAGATTATACTAGTAGTTACCAGGGAAATGGGAGGTACAGAGTTGGGAGATGTTGGCCAAAGGATACAAAGTTACAGTTACATAGGATGAGTATATTTAAATATCTAATCTACATTATAAGGACTATAGTTCCCATTATATACTATAAATGTGTTTACAGTATAGAGTTCAGATTCTCTTGCCACATAAAGAGGTAAATGAAAGGATGGATATATTAGGTTACTTGTGGGTAGTAATCATTTCATTCTGCATAGGTGTATATCCAAATATTATTTTGTAAATGCTAAAAGATAGCTTTTAAAAATCTGCCACAGTCTCTGCTTCTCCATTATGCTACCTACATCAGTATTGGTATTCAGTGATGGAGGAGCCCAGTCTTAAGCAAAAGTTATAAAAATTAAAAAAAAAATTGGGATAAATTCAGAGATGTCTTTGCAACAAGTGTAACCTTCTGGTTCTAAGAGAAATGTAATAACTCCATCTGGTTGGTTTCTCCTACGTGAGGCAGCTGTAAAAGCTTGACAGAATGCATAGGGCAGATCTTTGAAGACTCCTAAAAGTAAACAGTAGCAAGCAGACTGGGGCCAGAAAATGAAGTACTACCAAAGTGATGCTAATCATTTACTTTAACTCTGTTATTCATCGCCAAGACTAGAAGAAGTCCTAAATGTAGAAATAGATAGGTGGGGGTAAAGACAGAAATAATTTGAGTAAAAACCCTCTATTTCTGTCTCAAAGAGCTAAAAAGAAATCTTTTGAGGCTGTAAAAAAAAGTACAGATAATGCCCTGCTTTGCCCAACTCCTTCTCTGTTTTCTTGGGTTCCAGTCAATCTGGCACTAGTGGTTTTTCCTGTTTCTCTGACCTCCTAATGTTTTAGTCCTTGATGTGGCACAACATTGTCAGATAAATGATAAAGTCAGAGGCTGAAAGATGAGCTGCAAAGAAGAAAAACAATGGGGAAGTTCGGAAAGTGCGGCAAAAACAAATCCTTAAAAAGTTTTTATAACTCATAGCCCTTCTTGGGTATACATGCAGGGATATGGCATATTAAACCATATGTTAAAATTTGTGGGAACCTAATCTTAGGATAAAGCACTGTTCAGGTTCCAGAATGGCCACTGGGTGGCGCATATATGAGTTAGATTGTGAAGTTTGGGAAACTGAACTGCCATTAGAACCACAATCCGGGGCTGGAGAGATGGCTCAGCGTTAAGAGCACCGACTGCTCTTACAGAGGTCCCTGGTTCGATTCCCAGCACCCACATGGCGGCTAAGAACCGTGTTTAACTCCAGTTCCACAACACGGGTGCACCAACCTACATGCAGACAGTACACTCATACACATAAAAAAGAAAAAAAGAACCATAATCCAAAAAAGACTTATTGGAATGTTCACTCTGGACCCAATTGTATACATTTCCTCTTAAAACAAAGTTGCCTGTGTTCCTCATAGGATTTTCAAGTGCAGAGTCTCAAAACCTTGAACCAAAACATCCAAGATAGAATCCAAAATTACTCAGCACACAAAACCAGTGAAAATTTCAGTTCACATGAGAACAACAATCAAAACTAATAAATACTAAAAACGACATATAGGTTGAAATTATCAAAAACTTTAAAGCAACTGTTATTTAAATACCCCAAGAATGGGCTGGAAAGATGGCTCAGCAGGTCAAGGTGCCTTCTAAGTAGCCTGATGTCTTGAGTTCAACTCCTAGGATCCACATGTGGAAGGGGAGAACTGACTCCAAGTTGTCCTCTGGCCCCCATTCAGGGTCCATGGTACTCCCCCCAAAATAAATTTTTATTTTTATTTATTATTTTTCATGTGTATGAATGTATTGTCTGCATGCAGGTCTATGCACCCGTGTCATGCAATGCCGTGGAGGTCAGAAGAGGGCGTCAGATTCCCCTAGAGCTGGAGTTAAAGACGGTTCTCAGTCGCCATGTGGGTGCTGGGGATCGAACCCGGGTCCTCTGCAAGAGCAGTCGGTGCTCTTAACTGCTAAGCCATCTCTCCAGCCCACCAAAAATAATTTTTAAACGTGAAAAAATTAAAAATACTCTAAGAAATACTGAAAAATTCTTTCATTAAATGGAAAGAGAAAATGTCAACAAAGAAAAAGAATATACATAAAGGAATCAAATGACATTTTTTACAACTTAAAAATAACCAAAATTCAAAACTCCCAATATTGGATCAATGAGAAAATGTACAAAATATAGGACATAGTGAACTTGATTAATCAATAGGAACCTCAAGTAAGATAAGCTCAAAGAAATCCATTTCCAGGTACATCCAAATGAAACTGGTAAAAACTAAAGACAAGGGCCCACAGAAATGACTCACTGATTAAGACCACATACTGTTCTTGCAGAGGATTTGAATTGGGTTCCTAACACTTAGGTCAGGTGGATCTCAACCGCCTGTAACTCCAGCTCAGGGGTTCTGATGCCCTCTTCTGGGTACTCTAGGCACTGCACTCACCTGTACATATCCACACAGAGGTGTACATATATACAGATAATGTCTATAATAGCTGAATATTTTTAAAAACTATTTAAAAATATTTAAAAAATATTTTTAAAGACAGAAATCATTAGACAACCAGAAAAAGTAGCATATTAATTACAATGGAATAAGAATTTGAACATTGGTAAATTTCACATTAGAAGTCATGTAAGCCACAAAGAAGTCCAATATTTTCTCAACATGCTGATAAAAAATAATTGTCAACCAAAATGATTCAGTGATGAGGAAAAATGAAGCTATTCTCAAATGGAGGAGCACTAAGAGAATTGATTGTTAACAGACATTTTCAGAAAGAAATGTTACTGGAAAGATACCTGGAATACTAGGAATGAAAGAGAAGAAATAGGAACAGTCAATATCCGGGTAAATAGAATATTCTGTCTTATTGGAGTCTTTAAAATATATTTTCTGACTGAAATTCAAGATGATAGAATTTTCTGATGGGGTTTTCATTTCTTCTTTCTTTCCTTGATTTTAGACAGGTTCTTACTATGTAGCCCCAGATAACATGGTACTCTTTATGTATCCCAGGCTATCCCCAAATTCGTGGCAATCTTCCTGCTCTAGTCTCCCTATTTCAGATGTGAGCCACCACACTTGACTCAAAATATTTGTCATTAATATTTGTTTAATACAGCTTCTGCTCATGTTATTTAACCAGGAAAGTTTTACTTTATCTTACCCAGGCACTAGCTGAATAATTTTTGCAAGACAGTCACATGTTTGGAAATAGAATTTCCCAGACCACTGTAATTTAGCGAATTAAGAATATAAGGCATAAATACCTTTCTCTTCACTTGTCTCTGATAGGTTCTGGGCAGTTTTCCAGGTGAACCTCTGACTCTTATAACAAGAATGGCTTATCATAACTTTCATTCTACTGATTTTTGAATTTTTATTTATTACTGTTGTCAGAGGTGTACACATGCCAAGGCACTGCTTTGGAGTACAGAAGACAACTTTCTTTTTTTTTTTTTTTTTTAAATTTTATTTATTCGGTATGTGTAATGGAATGCACACTGCTGCATGCAAGTCTGTGGCACCCTGTCGTGCAATGGACGGTGAGGTCAGAAGAGGGTCTCGGATCCCCTGGAAGCTGGAGTTCTCCTGAGATTGAGTTTCGACGGTCTTGCGGCCGCCATTGCTGCGTTGTGGGATCGAACCCGGGTCCTGCTGTAAGAGCGGTCGGCGCTCTGTAACCGCTAGTGCCACTCTCTCCAGCCCCAGGAAGAACTTTCTGAAGTTGGTTTTCTTCCTTTCCCGACCTTCATGCCGGTTCTGGGGATTAATCTTAAGTCATCAGGCTTACTGGGAATTGCTTTTAACCTGGTTGAGAGCCATCTTGCCAGCCCTAATTCCTCAATCTTTTTTTTTTTTTTTTCTTTTTTATATAGATGCCAGTTCGCTGCTATGACTAGATGTGAATATTAAGGATGAGATATACCAGAGCGGGCTGGAGAGATGAGGACTATGCGGTTAAGGCCGCTGGACGCGCTGCTTACAGAGGAGACCGGGTTCGATCGGCGCCAGCCATACCACACTGGCGGCCGAGAGCAGTCTTGAAACTCCAATTCCAGGAGTAACTCCAGTTCCAGGGGAATCCGAGACCCTCTCTTCTGACCCCGCGGGGCATATGACGACAGCAAGAACCTGCATGCAGACAGAAAAAAAAAATAAAAAAAACAACGGAAAATAATAAAATAAAAATAAAACATAAAATTAAAAGAAAAAAAGATAGATTGAGAGTAACAGAAAAGAAGTTGCAGAGCATGGCATCTGGCACATAGCAGTGGCTATTCAATGAGCATAGGTTCCATTTTTCTTCACTTGGAGCCATTTTTACTAGAAAAACTGAGGGTAAAGCTTGAAGTCTCAATTAAGGTTTTGTGAGAGTACTTAATGATCTTGGCCTTGAGGAGAAGCAGAGATTTGTCATAAGAGAAGAAGACAGAAGAAAGGTCTCTTGGACCTCTCTAGTAATAGCATGAAATGTAAATCTCTGAAACGTCAGACAGTCAAAGATCAGTTCAATGACATCACAAGATGCACTTTTTTTGTAGTTAAAAACACCTTTATATTTTTTTGTTAATTTTATTTTTATTGATGCTTTTGTTTCAGACAATCAATTTCCAATATTACACACGTTCAGGCATAATAATGTCCCCTATCCCTTCCGCGCTCACCTCATCACCCCTACTCCACCTGATCATAGAGCATTCTAGCGTAACTTTTTCTGCGATCTTTCTGTTTTTGTTTTGTTTTGTTTTGGTTTCTCTTTTTTTTAACAAATAAAGTTGATAATTGTTAGGTAACAAAGTCATCCTTCATGTAAACCAATGTTGCGAGCAGCGTTGTGCCCAAACCCTAACAAGCTCATGGGGTCCCACCATCCAGCAGGGGGGGCTTTGTATGTTCAAATTGGCAAGTTTGACAAATGGACTGTCCAGTATTATATTGTTGTAGTTTACCACATTCACCAGTCCCGCAACGCAGTCCTTACATTCTAACCGACGCGCGCCCCTCTTCCGCATCGAGATTGTTCCCGTATGCTGTAGAAAAGCGGGCAAGGTCGGCAATGAGAAGCGATAAACGTCTACCTTTCTGCTGGATACTGTTGTCTTTGGTCTCTAGTCAATCTGGCTGTTGTCTTTTCAATGGGCTGCCACTATGCTACCAGGCATGAACACTTCCGAATCCTACTAATGAAGCACTAGTGTCTATATATAGATATATAGGTAGTATGTTAAACAGTATAATATAGTAGCCTTTGATCCTATACAATGAAGCACAGAGCAATTAGTATATAGGGTATTTAAACATTACTAATTGTTATGGTAGTTCTTTGTATGCACAATGTTTGGTATGAGACACAGAATGTGGATGGTATGTTAATCCCATGAGATATACGTTTTCTTCTGTGTAAGTATGACAAAGTTCTTATGTGTATTTATAACATCCTCCTAACCTTAGAGGATGTAAGCTTGTGGCATAAGCTTGGGATAGTAAAGTATCCTCCAAGGAGAGAGCTAATAAGCCAATTAGATTTGGGATAAATACAGACATATGGCTGCCACTGCTGCACATATTTCCAGGGAGATGAGGTGTAGCTGGTGCTGACGGAAAGACTCTTGCTTGACTCAAGGAGACCTATATTTCTTTATTGGTTAGTGGCCTTTGGTAACACTCTCTGGCATTCCAGAGCCATCTATGTAACTTGCAAGTGCGGTTGTTCTCCATACATCTTTCCCATGTTTATATCAGGTCTTCGACAGCAAGCCTTATCCCTCTCTTCCTGCAGATATCCCAGTTTGGAGGCAAGGAGCCTTTACTTTTGGGGGGGCTTATAACCCTGGCCAACATCTCCTTGGTAGGATAATCCATTGTTGATGTCAGAGCTCCTTATATTAATATATTTGCTTAAGTGCACAGCTTAAAGGAGACTTTAGCATTATATTTGGTTCTGAAGAGAATAAATCCTTTTCACAGTTTCTATGTCCATTAGTCAATAAAGAAGAGGCAGTTTTACCGATTTACAAGAGAATACTCTATAACAGTGGTTCCAATCTACAGCTGGAAACGACCTCATCATCATCTTTTTCTCCTTTTCTATGGGGGGAGTTAAGAAGTCTCGTTATTAAAACCTTTGCAGCACCTAGAAGTAAGCTTTGTTAGGAATCATAAAAATAGTTGTTACTAGTAAGATCCAGAGAGGGGCCTGATAGTCTGCCGCAATCTGAGGCAATTTTCTCCCTTCAATGCCCAGAGGACTCAATCCTTTCTGCTGGCACTTCTTGGTACATCCTACTCACTGCAAAGCTGTGTTTTCTTTCTCAGCCATTAAATTGTGATACTCTGGCCTGTTGGAACATAGTAAATCCTTTCCCAGTAGTTAGTTATTCAGGATTTGGCATTGCAAGGTTTTTGACAAAAAGTTTCACATCTATCTTATATCCCCCTTTTTATTTAGGTTATTTATTATTGACCACATGTAATCTCAAAAATAGCCAGTTGTATTATACATACCTATAGGGTGGACTCAAGCACAGATTTAATGAAGTTCCACCCATGCTGCTTTGGTTGGCTACTGTATGTGATTATACTTGGGAAACAAAAAAAAAAACCCTTTTTTTTTTTAAAATAAACATCCTATATGTGAAAGAGATGCTACCAGGTGTATACTATCATGACACAAAATTATAGAGAAGATTTAACATTTCCATACAACCCAAGTAATTGTTACCTAGTTTTTAAGTATAAAGCAAATGTGCGACACACAGCAATTTATATCACCCAATTAAACTCAGATGCATTGACCAGTTTTATCAGCCTTTAAACAAGTGTTGTTTGATTGAGAGTATCTACCTTATTTACTCCTTTACCTAAGTCCTTTAAAACACATTGTATCCTGTAGACAGAGGTCTGGGCAAACTGGATACTTTGACTGAAACTCACGTCAAGTTAAAATACTGCACCAATCGAATAGACACCCGTTGGTCCCTCTCCCACCCCTCACCTGGCTTCAGAGTCATCCTTTCAGTCAGTGTTTCTGAGCAATCTTTCTGTGTTTTGTTTTTTATCAATGCATTCCTTCTCCACGAGACAATATTTATACACTGGGTTTATGGTACTCGCCTGAAGATCCACAATGAGTTGATACCATTTGTTCAAAATTTGTTTTCTGGGGACCTTGTGTTTTTACCTCTCACTTAAACATGATGTCTTTACTAGCTCCTCATTTACTGCACAAGTTCAGTATTTCTTTTTTCGCTGCGATAGAATTCCTTATTGTGTATGTACCACATTTTCTCTATCCACTCAGTCCAGTGAGGGGCATTTTGGGTTGATTCCAGTTTTTGGTTATTGCGAACAGAAGGGGCACATAAATAGCCTGTTGCATGTAATCTTGTACAGAACATGGTCTTGTGGGTATATACCCAGGAGTGTTGACTGGGTCAAATGGCCAGACCTCATTTTGAGTCTTCAAGCGGTCTCCACATGCTTCTCGATTGGTCACATTAGCTTTCACCAGTAATTCTACCAGCACTGGATAAGTGTTACCCTTTCCCAACCCTCTCCAGCACTTGGCATTCATTTGTTTCTGATCCTAGCCAGTTCTTATGGCAGTAAGAGGATTTTGTCATCGTTATAGGCTGGTTTTAATTGGCATTTTCTCTTAGTCCATTAGCAATGTTGAACACTTCTTAAGGTGTTTCTCAGCCATTCTATTCTATTTTTTTTTTTTTGAGTCTCTGTTCAGATCTTTGCTTCCCTCTTCTGAGTGATTCATGTTGTTTCTTCTTTGTTTTTGAGTTAGTTGTATACTCTGAATTAATGATTTGTCAGATGTTTAATCTGCTTTTGAAGGTTTTCCTCCCACTTCGTGGGTTTTTCTCTTCACTTCCTTTATTGTTGTCCTTTGAGTTCAGGAAGCCTTCTGAGTTTAATGAGGGTCCCATTTGTCAATTGTTGATTTTATCTTGTGCAGCTGCCTGTCGCAATTTAGGAAGTCTTTCCTCCATGCCATCGTTCTGTCAGTCTGCTGCCAAGTTCTCTTTCTATCAAGCTCCAGAGTTCTGGCTATTTTCCCGTTGAAGGTCTATGTGATATCACATCGGAATTGATTTGTACAGGTATAGGAGGTAGGGTGCTTTAAACTGCTTCATGTGCGTCTATTACATGTGGTGATCCAGTTTTGCCAACACCGCTTGTTGAAGATGCTGTCTTTCCTCTAATGTGACTTCTTGGCCTCCTTATCAAATATGAGATGGCTGAAATTGTATGTGCTCAGGTTTGGATCTTCAGTTTTATTCCATTGGTCAACTGGTCTGTTTTTGTGCCAGTACCAAGCTGTTTTTATGACTATAGCCCTGTAGTATAATTTGATGTCTGGTAGAGCGATCCCCTCTGTATTGCTCTTTTCACCCAGAGTTGCTTTGGCTATTTGGGGTCTTTTGTTTTTCCAAATGAAATTGAGGATTTTTTTTTCCAAACCTGTGAAGAAGCTCTTGGGGATTTTGATTGGGATTGCATTAAATCTGTATACAAGTTTAGGTAGAATAGACATTTTTACTATATTTATTTATTAAGCAGAATAAAGATCACTTTAATAGGAAGGACACTGATTTTAAATCTATCCTTAAGGAAAAGGAATGAGAAAGTCTTACTTTTATGGCCATGAGAACTGATTTCAGGCTAGACTACACTCACGTGGAGAAGTAGGCAAAGCTGAATTTTGATGGTTTTCTATCATTCGATTTTGTTCTTTGATTTCTTTCAGCATCACTTCCCAGGACACCAATATATAGATAATATTTCCCATTTGGCAAGAAAGGAGGCTAGAAAAGTATATAACTCATAATAATAAAGAGTATCTGACAATGGATTAACATTTTGATTTATCAGTACCCATGAATCTTGGCTTGTTCAGGATTTAAAAAGGGAAAAGTCTCTTCAGTGATTGGATTTTGAGCACTTCTATTGAGTAACGAAGACTGCTTTGATTAGGTAAGCTATTCACTCAAATCATACCATAGAGATAATTTCCCACTCCATCTATGGTGGGAAGGACTGAAATGAATCAATACGGGTACACATCATCTAGATAAAACCAAGCATTTTTAATATAAAAATTATAAATGAAAATCTAGAGGAATGTGTCCTAGCTTCCCTCTTCAGGTATTAGAGTTGAAAAATAGTGTATAACACTATAACAATTCCTGGCTGAAGCTATCCTAGATTTAAAACCTATAGAAAAGCAATGAATTAGGAAAGGCCAAGACCCAAAGTGAATCTATTAAATTCAAAGGGCCAGAGGCCCTTTAAGCATTTGAAGAGCTGGAGTACAAAATAGCAACTAGTGAAGGACAACTGCTGAATCCAAGGGCATTGTGGTAACCAGTGCATACATGACGTCCCTAACTCATGTCTCTTCTTCAGTGGCTGCCAGCTATGAGTGCCTGCTGGATTATCTTAAAAGAGAAGAGTCATGCTGGGCATGGTGGCACATGCCTTTAATCCCAGCGTTTGGGAGGGAGAGGCAGGTAGATCTCTATGAGTTCAAGGCCTACATATTGAGTTCCAGGACAGCTGGGGCTACAGGGAGACCCTGTCTCAAAATGACAAAAAAAAAAAATGAGAGTCAATTTACATAAATAGAGTACAATAATGGACTTCTGATGTGTTGGGAATTTTAAAATAAATATTAGCAAAGAAATGGTAGCAATTAGAATAGGAAAGTTATGAAACTATTAGAACAAAGAAATTATAACTCAAGCTACTAGAGGAGGTAGTAAAATCACTGTTTAAAGGCTCATTAGATGCTCATTCATTTTCAAGACAAGAGTTTAGAAAAATGAGATCTAACTTCTAGTAGTGCTGAAATATGAGGTAAATGACCCAGGAGAGGAATCTTCAAACCCAAGTGATTTTATTTAAACCTTAAAATCCAGCTGCTGGAATGGAAATTAAATCCAATAAGCATTCTCCTCAGAAAAACATTTCTTTAGATGAGCAGTGGTCGATTTGCTCTTCACTTTCTTTCTCTTCATCCCTTCTAAATTAAAACCTGGTTCCAACTTATCTCATAATAATTTTCTTGATATTAATCCATAAGAATAGGATTCATAGACTGATATCTACCACCTACAATGGATGTCAAATAGACTGCAGCATACTTCAGATTTCCTGAATTGCAGTATGCTTTCAGATTTCTGAATATTGAGAATTTTCTGAAATAGCATTGAGAGAACTGTGGCTGGTTTCTAGGAAAAGGGATTATAACATGTTCACAAGGTGTTTGCATAGCAACTCAAGGCATATTGGTAATTAACCGCAATTAAGAAGGCAATCTAATATTTTGATATTCTGAGTCATGGATGATCTAATAAGTATAATACTTATTAATCATTGTATTAATTGATAGACTCCTTCCAAGATTATGGATATAAGAAGTGATATTTTTTTCAAGACAAAGAAAGCCAGTAGAAGGTGGAACTACACTAAGAATGCAGAAATATTTCTGAAAATATTGTAATCTAAGATTAAAATACTTAGAAAAATGTTTAGGTATGATTTATTTTTAAGATTTATTTACTTTTATTTTGTGTATGCATTTTGCCTGCACGGATGTATGTGCACCATGTGCATGCCTATTGCCTGTAAAGACCAGAAGAGGGTGTCTGATCTCCTGGAACTGGAGTTACAGATGGTTGTGAGCCACCATGTGGGTATTGGGAACCTAATCTGGGTCCTCTGGAAGATCAGCCATTGTTCTTAATCACTGAGCTATCTCTCCAATCCTGAATTAGGTATGATTTAAGAGAGTGGAAACAAAACTGACATTATTGTGGTCATATACTGCATTGCTTAGCTTCTTCTTCTGAAGAAGAAAGGGTTGATTTCAGACTTGAAACATTATGGTTTCAATCTACTGAAAGATTTCAACTTGATTTTATCAGCGAGATGTACCTACTGACCTTGAAGGCCATTTAGTAGCTGGGTAGCTCTGACTCTCAAAAGAAATGAATGTTATTAAGCATTGGCAGATTAGAGTTCCAGGTAAGGAATAGACATTGTAGCTGTATAAGATATCTTAATAAGATATCTTAGAAAATGAATTCTTATTTACATTCAACTCTGTGTTGTGAAATTAGTTGTGTGATCATTATTAAAGGAATACTATTTGCGTCCTCTGTTAAGCTAAGCAATGCAGTATATGACCACAATAAATGGCTGTGGGGGTTTGGGCACAACAGCCTGCAGATTGGTTTTGCACGAAGGATGCTTGTACTCATGGATTATCACTTATAGCTAAAAAATGAAAAAAAAAACTGAGAGAAAGATGCAGGACAGTTATGGCAGAATGCATGATCTTGGATGGGGTGG
>VZQC01013236.1:345149-425199 GCA_009823505.1 Rhizomys pruinosus | reverse complement strand
TTTTTTTGTCTTTTCAGGACAGGGTCTCCCTGTAGCCCCAGCTGTCCTGGAATTGGCACTGTAGACCAGGCTGACTTTGAACTTACAAAGATCTGCCTGCCTTTGCCTCCCAAGTGCTAGGATTAAAAGCATGCACCACCACACCCGGCTTTGACCACCTTCTTAAATAATGTCAAAAACTAAATATACAATATAACAATAACAAGATATGCTACTGAAAAACAAAATCAGTACATTTAATACATGTCTGCCATTGAGTTTTTCTTTTTTGGGAATAGATGTCCCTATAGCCCCAGCTGTCCTGGGACTTGCTATGTAGACCAGGCTGGACTGGATCTCACAGAGGTACAGCTGCCTCTGTCTCCAGAGTGCTGGGACAAAAGGCATGTGCCACCACACCCAACCTACCACTGTTTTTAATACCAGTAGCACTTAAAATTGTTTTGCTTTATCAAAGAGTTTGAAATCAAAATATAAGAATATACTTTACAAAATGATAAAACATCTTTAGACAAGCATTTATTATTTCAAAAGGAGGGTAGTAATTCTAGATTTTAATTTGACAATTGAAATGTAGTTATTTTAACATTTCATGTAGAACTGTGTGATTTCATCAATGTTAAAATAATGCAGGTGGTTCAATTCAGGAAACGTTTATAGGGGATTTGTTAAATGAATTCCTGTGCTAGGTATGACCAGAAATATAGAGATGAGAACAGATGCATATTTGCCATCGACTAAAGGAAATAACCAATAAACTAAGAGTTGAGATGTGCATAACAATTTTATAAACTGTTACTGATAAACTCAATGCATATTCTGCTAACCGAGTGAAAAATGGTGTAAAAGCATATGAGAATGAAATTCGCTTTGTCTCAGTTTCCAGATGAGTCTTCATGGTGGGAGAAAAGTAGTAAATTTCAAATGAATGCATGTGTCCAAATGAGGCTTTTGAATGCTTACAAATAGAAGGGAACAAAAGATTTTCAATCTTTATATATTTAAAGCTATTTAATTTGTGTCTAGTTGACTACTCAGGTGTATATAGGCCACTGTGGTTTAGGGAACTGATACCTGAGTTTCAGAGAAAAGGCAAAAGGGGCAGCTATCCTTGCTATGGTGACATTGTCTGATAGCAAAGTGAGAGATGGCCATATTGGAATTAAAACATGCCTTCACACACACACATTGTGGTGCACTTACACCCTTGTAAGCAAAACATTCATAGACATCAAAATAAATAAAAATATTTTTTAAAGAAAGACATAACCCCCACTTGATGAGACAGTGGGATAAAAGTGTTTACATTTTCCCAAGAGCCAATGAAAGGATGGAGTTGGAACTATGCCCATTGAGGTTCAATGTCGTTCATCTCTTCTCTTCTAGAGCCTTTCCACACTTCTTTCCAGAGCCTGCCAGTGTTTCAAGTCTTATCATTCAAGTGGACAAAAGATACGTTCTTGTTTTCTCCAGGCTTTACTGGCCTAATCATGCAGAACTGTCTCACCCATTTAGTCATTTTCAGTGTACTACTACTTTACTTATTGCCGTAACAAAGTAAATCTGACAAGAAGCCACATAAGGGAGAAAGTGTTTATTTTGGTTTAGATGTCAAGGAGATATAGTCCATCATGGCAAGGAAGATACGGTGACAGGAGCAGGAGGCTGCTGGTCACATAGCATCTGCAGACAGGAAGCAGAAAGTGACATACTTCCTCTAGCAAGTCTCCACTTCCCAAGGGTTTCACAAACTTCTCAAACAGGGCCATCGGCTAGAGAGCCTCTAGGAGACATTTCACATTCAAACCACCAAAATTCAGTTGTCAAGAAAAATAATCCTTAAACTTAGAGATTTGTAATTAAAGCAGAATGTATCCCAAACACCTGGCAATCATTTGCATCATCTTCATTGTTTACTTGGAATATCCCTGAATAATAAGTTTACTCAACCTGATGAATGTTATTTCTAAGTATTTCTCATGACATTATCAACTTCTAGAAGTTTACAAAGTATGATACATTATTCTCATTCTATTAAGAATTTCTCTCTGGCTGGAGAGATGGCTCAGTGGTTAAGAGTGCCGACTGCTCTTGCAGAGGACCCAGGTTCAATTCCCAGCACCCACACGGCGGCTAAGAACGGTCTTTAAGCCAGGCATAGTGGCATATGCCTTTAATCCAGGGGCAGGTGAATCTCTGTGAGTTCAAGGCCAGTCTGGTCTATAAAGTGAGCTCCAGGCTTGCTGGGGGGTGCTACAGGGAGATCATGTCTCAAAAAAAAAAAAAAAAAGAATTTCTCTCATAGCTTAATAAAGTATATACATAATGTATTACCTATAGGTGGTGGAAGAGACTTTGAAACTTTCTGTAGGTATCAAAATGTTAATTTACATGTGTTTTTTATCATTCATAACTATAGAATGTTTGTTAATGTGGGTTTTACTGGGACTTTCCAGGCATGACTTAGCAGGGCTACTCAGTACCACTCACCTTTATCCTTACTGTAGATATTTTTTTTCTCATCACTGTGGCAAAGCACCTGACAGAAGCAACTTACAGAAGACAGGTTTGTTTTGGCTGGCATTTTCAGAGGGTTACAGTCCATTCTGGCAGGGAAGGCATGGCTATAGCAGCAACTCTGGCTTTGCTAGCCAGACAGTGTGGCAGTGGCTCTTCACGTGGCCATGAACACGAAGCAGAGAAAGCCATCTGGAACCAGAAACTGATAGAACCTTGTTGGGTTTGTTTATTATTCTTATTTTATGGGTCTGAGTGTATCGCCTGCATATATGTAAGTGCACCCATGTCATGCAAGGCTCGAAAAGGTCAGAAGAGGGTGTCAGATTCTCCTTGAACTGGAGTTACAGACAGATGTTAGCTGTCATGTGAACACTAGAAAACAAACCCAGGTTTCTGCAAGAGCAGCCAGTTTTCTAACCACTGAGCAATCTCTCCAGCCCCTACCTTGTTTTTACTGAATATAGTGGATAGCTTTCACTTTGACACACCTGGGAAGAATGAACTTTTATTGAGCTATTTCCTACTTTGGATTTGCTTGTGTCTATATCTGTGAAGCATTTTCTTGACTGCTGATTGGTATGGGTGTGTCTAGTCCTTTGAGGGAGGTCTTCCTAGGCATCTAGGTGGTCCTGGTTTGAAAAATAAATAAGTTAATTAATTAATTAATTAAAATAAAACAGGCTGAGCACAGGCCAAAGGAGCAAACCCTGTGCTTCTATTTCTGCCTCCAGGTTCCTTTCTTGAGTTCCTGTCCTGGTGTCTCTCAGTGATGAATGTGATCGGGATGTGTAAACAAAATAAACCCTTTCCTTCCCAAGTTGGTTTTGATCAGAGTGATTTATCACTTCAATAGAAAAGTGGCTGGTGGTGGTGGCGCACACGGGTAGGATATGCTGAAGAGGCCAAGGCAGGTGGATCTGGAGTTTGAGGCCAGCCTGGGCTACATAGCACGTTAAAAAAGAGAGAAGAAAAAAAAAAAGAAAAGTGAACTTGAGCATTAGTTCAAAATTAGTAGCATCTCAGAGTAGAAAAGGCATCCTCACTCATTTTATACCTACAAAATATTTTATTGTGTAGATGTTATTGTAATTTCTTAAAGCCATACCTAATTGATGGACGTTGAATGTGTTCCAAGCCCTTTATAAAAGGAACAATAGGGGCTGGAGAGATGGCTCAGCAGTTAAGAGCGCCGACTCCTCTTGCAGAGGACGCAGGTTCGATTCCCAGCACCCACATGGTGGCTAAGAACCATCTTTGACTCTAGTTCCAAGGGAATCCGACACCCTCTTCTGACCTCCGTGGCATTGCACGACACGGTGCACCAAGCTACAGCGGCAGACAGTACACTCATACACATAAAAAATAATAAAAATAGGGCTGGAGAGATGGCCTAGAGGTTAAGAGCACCGACTGCTCTTGCAGAGGACCTTGGGTTCGATCCCCAGCACCACATGGCGGCTGAGAACCGTCTTTAGCTCCAGTTCCAGGGGAATCCGACACCCTCTTCTGACCTACGCAGCATTGCACAACAGGGGTACACAAACCTACATGCAGACAGTACATTCATACACATACGAAAATACAATTAAATTAAAAAAATAATAATAAAAATAAAAATTTTAAAAAGGAACAATAAACAAATTTGCATAAACTTATTCTCGCATGTGTACGTGTCTGTGGATGTGTACAGATGTACCTATTTATTAGAATTTCTAGATTCAAACAATAAGTGCAATTTTGACTTAGTGACTTTCATTTTTCACTGAAAATGTATATAGTTTGTATCTTTACAGAGAGGAGCATGGTTTTCAAAGTTTTTTTTTTTTAATTTTTTTTGTTTGTTTATTTTTGTATGTCTGCATGTAGGTTTGTGCTCCTGTGTCGTGCAATGCCAAGGAGGTCAGAAGAGGGTCTCAGATTCCCCTGGAACTGGAGTTCTCCTGGAATTGGAGTTAGAGATGGTTTTAGCCGCCATGTGGGTGCTGGGGATCGAACCCGGGTCCTCTGCAAGAGCAGTCGGAGCTCTTAACTGCTAGGCTATCTCTCCAGCCCCAGTTTTCAAAGTTTTAAAACTAAAAACAAACAAAACTAAAAATAATTTCCAAACAGAAAAAAAACAACAACACTAGTGCAGCTAGGCACAGTGGTGCACATCTTATTCCCAGCACTCAGGAGGCTCTAAGTGAGATCAAGGCCAGCTTGATCTACATAGTAAGTTCCAGGCCACCTAGGGCTATGAGGAGAACCTGTCTCAAAATACACAGAGGAAAAAAAAATCCCACAAAAATGAAAACAAACAAACAAAAACCATTAGTTCTTAGTCCCTCAGCTAGAATCAAGTTTGTTTTTTTTTCTCCATGTCTAAGGAAGTTTATTTTAATAGTTTGCAGAAAAGCTTAACTGTGTGCAAATAGTTTTTTGGTAGTAATACAGTTCTTAAATTATTACATTTTGAGACACGTTTTCTTTTGGTTTCAAAAACTTTTGCTTACATGAACTATCACTCCTTAAAAATCTTAAATGTTTTATTTGTTTGATGTATATGAGTGTATTACTTGCGTGTAGGTAGGTGTGCCCTGTAGTGCAATGCCCCAGGAGGCCTGAAAAGTGTGTCAGATCCCCTGGAACTGGTTGGTTGTTAGCTGCCACCTGAGTGCTAGGAATCAAACCTGGGTCCTTTGCAAGAGTAGCCATACTCTTTTTTTTTTTTTTTTTTTTTTTTTTGTTTTTTTTGGGATAGGGCTCCCTTTAGCCCCCCCTGACCTTGGACTCCCTTTTTTGACCCGGCTGGCCTTGAACTTACAGAAAACTTCCCGGCCTTTCTCTGCCTCCCAAGGGCCAGGGACAAAAGCCATNTTTTTTTTGGACTTTTTGAGACAGGGTCTCCCTGTAGCCCCAGCTGGCCTGGAACTCACAGAGATCTGCCTGCCTCTGCCTCCCGAGTGTTGGTATCAAAGGCATGGACCACCACACCTGGCTTGTTGTTGTTGTTGTTGTTGTTGTTCTTAACAGCTGATCTATTTCTCCATTAAAACAGAGTGGTCATAAGTTCACATGGATAGATAGGCTCATTTTGATATGTACTATAAAAATCAATTAATCTCTTTACTCAAAGAGTAAGACTTTCATGAGGCTAATCATTATCATATTTGTCATGATTCTCAGAAATGTGACCAATTCCTGAGGCAGAAAGAAAACCCAAACTCCCTCACACCTTCATAATTTTCTTTTTCTTTTGTTCTACCCTCACCAGTGTAAGAAATGATATACCATATTTATGTTTTATATTTTACTTGTAGATAAATATTATTTAAAGTATAAACCAGAGCTGGATATGGAAGTGCACATGTTTAATCTCAGCACTCAGGAGGCAGGGGGAGGAGGATCTCTGTGAGATCAAGGCTAGCCTGGTCTACATAGTGAGTTGCAGGCCAACTATAGCTACAGGGTTACCCTGACTAAAAAACAAAACAAAACAAAACAAAAAAGCATATATAAAAGCAGTCAGTTAGTGATGATTCAGATAATTTTTCTTTAAAGAAAAACTGTTAAACTTTTCCAAAGAAAGTTGAAAACAAGTTTGTTGATACAATATTTTTATGTCAAATAATAGCATGGTTTTGATACAAAATTTATAATGTCTAAGTTACATAATGTTATATAAACATGAAAAATTCGGTTTCCTGTTTAAGTGTAGTGTTATAACAGTAATACTATAATTAATAAAATAGCATATTTTTAGCCAGGCGTGGTGGCACACACCTTTAATCCTAGCACTTGGGAGGCAGAGACAGGCGGATCTTTGTGAGTTGAAGGCCAGCCTGGTCTACTGGTCTACAGAGCGAGTTCCAGGACAGCTGGGGCTACAGGGAGACCCTGTCTTGAAAAGACCAAAAAATAGTATATTTTATGGTGTTTTATAGTTTATAAAGCACTTCTGTGTATATGATAGGTTGAGATGCCATTTTTAGTGTATTCCAGGCATTTAGACAAATGAACTCTAGGAAGCATTTGCTTCTTTTCACTCAAATGTGGGAAATAAAAATGCATTAGTTGCTTAAAATCAAAACACCTACAAGATATATCATGTACATATCTATGAAGACTCAAAAAAATAAAAAATAGCAAAATTGGAGAAAATATGGAGAAAAAAATGAGAATGATGGTTTTGAGAACCTTCATGGAGGAGGAAATGGGAAGTTATTTAGTACATACATAGTTTCATCCTGGAAGGATCAACTCATTAATTTGTTTGCCTATTTATAGTTTAGAAAAGCATGAGAAGGTAATTGATAGCTGTCCAATGATATAACTGTATTTGAATGCCACTAAATTTTACACTTACAAATGATTAAGATAGTAAATTTTATTTCATCTGTACTTTACAACAATAAATAATCCCAAAATACCAGTGGATGGTGGAAGTAGAATTTCATTTTATTTCTGTCCAATTTTTCTACTCAGCAGTTTTAACTCACATTACAGACGATGGAACTAAAGCCCAGAGTGAATATATTGACTGATGTCAAATAATGATCAACAGGTAGAGTTGGAGTTAATCTTATGGGACGTACTTTATGACCAGAGGCTCAAGCATAAGATGGATGTCAAAATAAAACCAACAGCTGATATAATGGTGAAAGGCTGGGCAATCTTGGGGTAATCATTTCACTTTGCTATATCCCAGATTACTTAACTGTAAAATGGAAAATCAAAATCAGAGTTTTAAAATTCAACAGTTTTTATCTTGACTTACAGTAAGAAATACTTTATATTGACCTAGTATACATCTACTCACCACTCTCACCGCCACCATCATCACCTTATGTCATAAGAATTTTGCGTGCTATTTCCCTAAACCTAGTGTTTCATGAAACAGCCTTAACCTTTACTATACATAAGGGACAGTGATGTTGTATATTTTATTTTATTTTGGTTTTCTTTTTAAATTTTTGTATTTATTATTATTATTTTTTTATTGATGCTTTGTGCATTTCATACATCATTTTCCAATTCAGTTCAGGCATATTTCCCTTTTCCTTCCCCCCCACCCCCCCAACCGAGATCATGCATTCTGCCATTACTGTCCTGCATATTTCTGTCAGTTTTTTTTTTCCATTTTTTAGCTATAAGTGATAACCCATGAGTACAAGCATCCTTCATGCAAAACCTATCTGCAGGCTGTTGTGCCCAAACACCTACAGCCCCACCATCCAGTGGGGGGTGACAGGTTGTTTGTTCAATCAAGTTGATCAAATGAGTGTCCAGACTACATTGCTGTAGTTTCACCATTCACCCCAATCGCAGCCCTTACATTCTACCACGCCCCCTCTTCCGCAGGTTGTTCCCTAGGCTTAGAAAAGGGGCACAGGTGGATGAGAGGTAAAACAGTCCACTCTCTCTGGAGCTGTTGACTTGGACTCTGGTCAATTCTGGCTGTTTCCTTTCATGGGCTGATAGTTTGTCCAGGAATAACCTTTCGATCCTACTAATGAAGCACAAGCAATTAGATATATAGGTATTTAAACAGCATTAATAGTTATGGTAGGTTACTTTGGTATAGACACATATGTTTAGATGATATGTTGATCCATGAATTACATTTTTTCCTGTTAAATATGACAGGGTCTTACTGTGGCTTATGACATCTCCTAACCTGTAGAGGATGTAAGCTTGTGGCATCAGCCATGGGTTATTCCTCCAAGGAGAGAGCCAATAGCCAATTAGATTTGGGATATACAGGCATATGGCTGCCTCTGCTGCACAGTATTTCCAGGCAGGTGAGGTGTAGCTGGTCGTTGATGGTGGAGTCTTGCTTGACTCAAGGAGACCCGTATTTGCTTTATTGGTTTTGGTTTAGTTGCCTTTGGTAACACTCTCTGGTGTTCCAGAGGCCATCTGTGCACTTGCATGTGTGGTCTCAATACATCTTCCCCATGTTAACGTCAGGTCTTCAGCAGCAGGACCTTATCGCCTCTCTTCTTGCAGATATCCCAGTTTAGAGGCAAGGAGCCTTTACCTTTTGTGGGGCCTTAGATCCCCTGGCCAACATCTCTGTGGTAGAATAATCCATTACTGATGTCAGAGCTCCTGTATTGATATATTTTGCTTAAGTGCATAGTTTAAGGACTTTAGTATTATATTTGGTTCTGAACAGAGAAGTATTTATTATTTTTATGTGCATGAGTGTACTGTCTACATGTAGGTTGGTGCACCCGTGTTGTGCAATGCCATGGAGGTCAGAAGAGGGTGTCAGATTCCCCTGGAACTGGAGTAAAAGATGGTTCTTAGCCAGCCGCTATGTCAGTGCTGGGAACTGAACCCAGGTCCTCTGCAAGAGCAGTTGGCACTCTTAGCCGCGGAGCCATCTCTCCAGCCCCCAATTCTTGTTTTCTTAAATGCCAGAAGAAAGCCCTTACATTGATTTCATAATCTACTAACAGATTGTTACCTGATATCAATATTAAACTTAATACTGTTTTCCCCTTTAGATATAAACTTCAGAAATGGGGATGTGGATAATTCTAACAAAAAATCATTTTAGAGCCAGGTTATGCACATAAACATGGACTGAAATCAATGTTTAACTTAGTATAATCAGGTCAGTGCTCTGCTGTGCTTCAACCAAGCTTGCTCAACCTTTACTTTAAATGTAGTCATTTCTGCACTTCAGTAAAATGGGACTCTGACCCATGTTATATAACATCTACCTGTTTTACTGTTTAAATTACATTTTATAGGAAAGTGAAGAAGGAAGATCATGCTCTTCCCAAAGCCGAAGCCACAGGGAGGGCATCAAAAGCCAAGAAGGCAGTGTTAAAAGGCACCCACAGCCAGAAAAAGAAGATCCGCATGTCACCCACTTTCCAGGACTCTGAGACTCTTCATCCCAAATATTCTGGTAAGGGCATCCTAAGGAGAAACAAGCTGTGACCAGTATGCCACCATCAAGATCCCCCTGACCACTGAGTCAGCCACGAACAAGACAGAAGGCAACATACTTGTGTTCATTGTGCACGTCAAGGCCAACAAGCATCAGATCAAACAGGCTGAGAAGAAACTCTATGACATTGATAGGACATAAGTCATTAACCCTGATCAGATGTGATGGAAAGAAGGTCTGTGTTCAGTTGGCTCCTGATTTTGATGCTTTGGATGTTGCCAACAAAATTGAGATCATCTAAGCAGTCCAGGTGGCTAATGCTAAATACAGATTTTTTTCAACATAAAATTACATTTTATTGTAATCAAAACATGTTTAAGCTGGGCATGGTAGCGCATACCTTTAATCCTAGCACTTGGGAGGCAGAGGCAGGTGGATCTTTGTGAGTTCAAGGCCAGCCTGGTCTACAATAGTGAGTTCAGGCCAGCTAGGACTGCCAGTAGACCCTGTCTCAAAAACACACAAAAAATGTTTAAATATTTTATTTATTATTTTTATTTTATGTGTATGTGTGTTTTGTCTGCATGTATATAAGTGTACCTATGTCATAGAATTTGGAAAAAGGTCAGAAAAAGGCATCATATTCTCCTGGAACTGGATTTGCAGATGGTTGTTATTTACTATGTGGGTGCTGGGAATTGCAGCTAGGTCTGATGCAAGAACAGCCAGTGCTCTCAACTGCTGAGCCACTTTCCAGCCCCATAATCAAAACTTTAACACACTCAGTTTTGGGGGGAGGGGGTATTTTTGACACAGGGTCTCCCTTTAGTCCCAGATGGCCTAGAGCTCATTCTGTAGACCAGGCTGGCCTTGAACTGACAGAGATCCACCTGCCTCTGCTTCCCAAGTGTTAAAGGCATGCGCCATCATGCCCGGCAACATTCACTTTTTATTCTACTTATTTGGGAGGACACATACTTGATATGACACATATGTGGAGCTCAGAAGCCAATCCCTGGAAATTAGTAATCTCCTTCCACCATGTGGGTCCAAAGATTCTAGCTCAGATTGTCAGGTTTTTCAGCAAACACCTTAACTCACTGAGACATCTCATTCCAGCATAGTCACTTTTATGTATTGTTTTGCTACTTACAATAAAATCAAAGATAATCTTGCAACAAATAAACTTAATTAAAATAGGACAGTCAGCAATACGTAGAAAATATTAGTATTGAACTCAGTGAACTGTTGACTTGTCGATTTAAAAAACAAGGTCAAAAGCAGGGCGTGGTGGCGCACACTTTAATCCTAGCGCTTGGGAGGCAAAGGCAGGCAGATCTTTGTGAGTTCAAGGCCAGCCTGGTCTACTACAGAGTGAGTTCCAGGACAGCTGGAGCTACAGGGAGACCCTGTCTCAAAAAGACAAAAAAAAAACAAGGTCAATAAACTTGATAGTGACTAAAAATGGATATGATCTCTGTGTAGAACCTGAGTATCTAAAACTGTCCCTATTTGGCTGAAGTTCTCTGAGCCAAGCTTCCATTAGTTACAACATTTGTGTCATAGAAATATAATATTTAATATAAATATAGTGTATCTGAAAACATAGCAACGTTTTAATGAAAGATCATCAGTAATCCAAGATTCACGTACCTTTAGAATGGCTTATCTAGAATTGCACAAATGTAAGGTACACATCTCAGGAGGATGTTTGCTCTCTGGTATGAGGACATGAATTCTAGAAATAGAAGTGAAAGACAAAACAAAATATGAAGTACCGCTTCAGATAGTAATCCATAACTATGAATTATAGGCTACCGGGAGTGCCTGCAAGCTAGCTTGAAATTCCATTAGCAAAGGCAAGGCAGGCTTCTTGGATGCTTTATTTTTTTGATAAAGAAATTGTGATTTTTGACTCACACCCCCTCAGCCGGCTGAGGGGCGCAGCCATGTTAATTCATTTCTGAGTGGCTGGTGGCGATTCCTGTGGCGGCTCCTGATCTGCTGGACAGGGTGTAGTTTTACTGTTTCTTTTTTTAGGGGGTTGTTTTCAGTTTAATTTTTCCTTTCTAGCTCCCCATTGCCAGCCAGCGCGTACGTTGTAGCACTGTGAGGCCATGTCAGGAGACGCAGCAGCAGAGCAGGCAGCTGAGTATGTCCCAGGGAAGGTGAAGAAAGCGGAAAAGTAATTAGAAGAGAATCCATATGACCTTGATGCTTGGAGCATTCTCATTCGAGAGGCACAGGTTTAGTGAAATAGGATTACATTTCCTTCTCTATGGGTCCAATCACACTACTTGGCTCTGCAGTAAATAATATTTTTATAGTCCTAACCTTGTAAATGCTGTTATTGTTTTCCAATTTTGGAATCAACCTATAGACAAAGCACGGAAGACCTATGAACGCCTTGTTTCCCAGTTCCCCAGTTCTGGCAGATTCTGCAAACTATATATTGAAGCAGAGGTTAATATTTTATTTATTTTTTTTAATATAGCATCTGATGGGAATTACAGCATACACTATAGTAATAGAAAAGAAATTAAGAGCATCATGCATTAGGACAAGGAGGATTTAAATGTCTTTTGCCTTTATTTTGTAAAATAGGTATGAAGGAGTAATTAAAATGAATTTTTGAAATTTGGGTCTTTCACAAGGTGATCGTTGCATTTTGGAGTTGCAAAAACATTAAAACAGTTTCAATGGAAAATAAAAGAAATTGTGATTTTTAAAATGTTCAAGAAGGAGTTACAGAGAAATTTATGGCTCCTCCAAATTAAATATCAATGTAGATGTTCTTAAAATAATAATTAAAAACAAATATTTTCACATTTACACAACTGAATACTATTTAGTGGTAAACAAAAACAAAATTTGGAGATAAATGGATGGAAGCAGAAACTGTTACACTAAGTAAGGTAACCAATAGTCGGAAAAACAAGTGACATATGTTCTCTCTCATTTGTGGATTGTAGCTCCAAATCTGTAGATATGAATCTATACCATGATGTAACCACAGGAGCCAGAAAAGTAGAAAGGAATCATGGGGGAAGAGGGATATATAGTAGGAGACAAGTGTTATTGAAAGGAAAGTTGTGAAGGTGGTGGTACTTGAATTGGGGATGGAGGAGAGAGGGAGGGCTATACAAAGGGAGAAACAAGAAACAGATAAATAATGCTTGCATGGTGTGAAACACCAAAGAAAATATAGTATTTAATAAACCTATTAAAATACACTGAAATATACTGAAAAGATATTGCAAATGTGACTATGCACGCATATAAATGAAGAGTATATAACAAAAAAGAGTGCCAGGCAAGGCAGGAAAACCTCCTTTTGAATTGTTGGTCACTGTAGTCCAAGCGTCTCCCAAAATTACACAGGCTATTGCCACAGCCCTTGATTGTCTCTGAGAACTTGAAGGGAAACCCCATTGCTGAAGACATGATGCATTTCAGGCACAGGACTTGAAGCAATCGAACTGGAACTGACCTAGAAGCCTCCTCATAAGAGCAGTAGTATCTTCTGGTACTTCCCAGGGGGGAAAAATAACAAAAACAAAAAGAAACAAACCCAGCAACAATCAATGATTCTACCCAGCTGTAAAGTCTACAAAACACCAAAATGAACTGCCCAGCAAATTATCTCTATTGATGCACTTTTATTTTGTGGATAACCATCAGCTGTCTAATTGTATTTAAGTCCCTGTTAATGAGAGGGAACTCTCATTACTGTACTGTAAACATAGCCCAGTATGCAGGGTGGAAAAGGTCATAGACCCTAAAGGTCATAGACTCTAGAGAAAAACCTACTTTTTTCATGTCCCTATACCAAATAACTTCTTATTCTATTCTAAATACATCATACCATTACATTTACAGACAATAGTACCTCTTCCTAGTCATCAAAGAAACTTCTTTTCTGCAACAGATGAAGACTGTTACAAAGTTCCACAACTAGTCAAAGGCAAGAATAAGTAACCGTGAGGTGCACTGCCCTAAGTGATACATCTAGAATGCTTAAGTCTCAGGGAACATCAACATTGCTGAAAAGAGGGCAGAAAGAATTTAAGAGCCAGAGGGACAAGATAATTGCTGCTAGTTAATGTATTCTGTACATGATAGGGAAGCTACAACTTTGAAATCTCCATAGCTTGATAACCTAACAAGATCTGCACATTGACAAAAACTAGTTGACATGCTAAAGTAGATGGGAGAAATGTCATAGGCTCTCACCTCAAGCTGAAGAACTATAGACAATCAATGATTGCTGAGGGAGGGAGAATCAGTTCTCTCCAGAGACAAGCCCCCTGAGCATTACCTAATCCCAAATGGGCAATTCAAGCCACAGGTACAAGTGTGTGTGTGTGTGTGTGTGTGTGTGTGTGTGTGTGTATGTGTATGTGTGTGTGTAACAAGAATAACAAAGAAAAAGACAAAAAGTTGAGAGGGAGTGGAGAGATACAGGAAAACATGGGGGGGCACTGAAAGGAATGGAAATAATGCAAATACATTCATGTATGAAATCCACAAAAGTAAAAAATAAACTAAAATTTCTAATTATAAAGGAATCACATACTTAAAAACATTTAGCAAATGCAAAAATGTTGAAAGAAAACACATAAAATGGTTAAGTATTACATTATGAAGCCATAATTATTAGTACAAATACATTCACACATGTGATTATCCTATAGGTAATTTTGTCATTTAATTTTTTCACTTATAAATATGACATCAGGGATTTTATGTGTAAGATTACTCTACTTTGAAATGAATTTAATTGTCTCATTGAATTCCATTCCATTGACATAGTATGTGTGAGTGTCTAGTCAGGCATGGAGAAACCACTCTATATATTTGCTACAGCAAAGGGCTTGATGCTATTTTCCACGAAGATATAAATGGACTGAAAAATGGAGAAGGGTATATATCCATTACTTGTTACTCTGTAACAGACCACCCTAAAGTTATTGAGGTGTAACAAACTTATTTAGAACCAGTAAATTCATTTAGTAGACAATTCTGTGATCCACATTGAAAATTGAGTACATCTGGACAATTCTCTGGTCTCTAATGCCACATCTGTGGTTGGTTATGACTTGGTTTTGCTAATCTTGGCTGGCCTCCCTTTCATATTTGAAATTTCACATGAGACAAGTGGGATGGCTGGACTCTAATGTATAGCTTAGATCATTCTCCACCAAGTCAGTCAGGGCTCATTCTCATAGTGTTCTAAGACCGTGAACAGTCCATGAGTTTTCTTGCTAGCTAAGCTTGGCATTACCAGGATGTCATTTTCATTGCATTCAATTATGCAAAATCAGGAGCAAGGCCAGCCCGGATTCAGAAAAGAGCAAAAAATAGATTCTACTTCTATGAGAATGGCTGTATTATCACCATGAAAACTGCCATGGAACATATGGCATGAAAGGGGAACAATTTGGAAGGAAGAAGCAGACCCCTAAGAGGAGGGCAGGGGAGAAATATAGGAGGGTAGCGGGACAGAAGAACAAATGAGAAGAAAGTAAAATGACATATGCATATGAAAATGCCATACCATAATGAAACCCATTATCTTGTGTGGCTACCTAAACTTTTTTTTTTACTTCTTATGCATATGAGTGTAACTGTCTGCATGTAGGTAGGTGCACCCCTGTCGTGCAATGCTGCAGAGGTCAGAAGAGGGTGTCAGATTCCTCTGGAACTGGAGTTAAAGATGGTTCTTAGCCGCCGTGTGGGTGCTGGGAATCGAACCCGGGTCCTCTGCAAGAGCAGTCAGTGCTCATAACCACTGAGCCATCTCTCCAGCCCCTTAAACTTTTTCTTAAATGGCATGCAGAGAATGAATTCTCCAGTTTTGCAATTGACCATAGTGGAATTGCTTAGAGACCAGAAAGCTGTATCTGTATTAGACGCAAAACTGTGAACAGTGCTGCTGCTGATCCTTTGAGAGGTGCTACTAGCACTAGTTTGGACCCTAGGAATCTAAAGCCTGCAATCCTAAAACTGCAAGGGATACTGTTGGGAATGAAGAGCTGCCCTGTAGTCTTCTCTTGCTTCTTCGGCTGTTGGAAAGAACCCCAGAGACAGAAAAAAAGAGGCTTCTCCTTTTTTTCCTAAACCATAGTCTGTCTACCATTGCTTATCATTGGCAAGCCGAACAGGAAGCCAGTTGGAAAGGGAGCCAGAAAAATGTACTTTGCAGATTGCTAGAGCTCTGTCATACCAAAAAAAGAATTTTGAAAGTAATAGCTGGGACCCAACTGAAATTTTACTATGAAATAATATGACTTTAAAACAGATCCTCTATTGCTAGATATTTAAATTGTTTCTTTTGAAATAAACCATAAATACAGAGAGAAAATCCATCAATGGGAGTTTCCAGCCCAGTAATGACACTTCATTTCTAAGAAAGGCATTTTTGCACAGTTATATTCCCTTGAGCTTAGCAAGAAACAGATAATAGGAAGAAAACAGACAAACAGGGGCTGGGGAGATAGCGTAGTGGTTAAAAGCACCGACCGCTCTTACAGAGGACCCAGGTTCGATCCCCAGCACCCACATGGCAGAGAGCCGTCTGAAACTCCAGTTCCAGGAGAACTCCAGTTCCAGGGGAATCCGACGCCCTCTTCTGACCTCCGCGGCATTGCACGACACGGGTGCACAAACAAAAATATAAAAAAAAAAAAAAAAAAAAAAAAAAAAAAATAGAAATAAATAAAAAAAAATAAAAAAAAAAAAAATAAAACAGACAAACAAACAACAACAAAAACCCAGAATAGCCCAAAGGATGTCTGCTTTGGACCTCCACCAGTGGATTTGTGTTGATCATGAAGGGACTATCAGTGGAGTTGTATTTTATATAAATATGATGAGTTTGCTCATACACTATTGCATTCACATTCCATGCTGATTTGCTGGAGATTTGCATCGGTAATTATCATGTTTGTTTTCCTAAGCATAAAAACAAACAAAAAATATTATCCAAACTACCTTATATCCCAGAAGCCCACTCTACTCAATAGAAAGCTTGTAAAGGGATGGAGAGATGTTTTAGTGGTTAAGAGCACTGGTTGACTCATACAGAGGACCTGGGTTCAGTTCTCAGCAAGCACACGGTGGCTAACAATTATCCTCCACTCCATTTCCAAGGAATATCATGCCTTCCTGTGACTTTTGTGGGCATGGAATGACACAGGTGCACTCCCATACATGCAGGCAATATACTCATAGACATAAAAGAAAAATAATAAGTAAATTTTTTTGTTTTTTTGAGACAGGGTCTCCCTGTAGCCCCAGCTATCCTGGAACTCACTCTATAGACCAGGCTGGCCTTGAACTCACAAAGATCTGCCTGCCTCTGCTTCACGAGTGCTAGGATTAAAGGCGTGCACCACCACGCCCAGCTGTAAAATATTTTTTTAATTCAAGAAGGAAAACAATGTTGAGTAAATGGAATATTACTTGAAAAAAAAAAACAAATGAATATTTTTCACAGGTGAAATCCCCTACTAATAACATTGTCTCTTTTTTTCTTATGAACATGTTAATAGTTTGATGACTCTAATCACTGAAATAAGATTTATTATTCTCTATAGTAATTTATTTATTTATTTATTTATTTTGCTCTTTTTGAGACAGGGTCTCCCTGTAGCCCCAGCTGTTCTAGAACTCCCTATGTAGACCACACTGGTCTTAAACTCATGTACTGTAACTTATATGCAAAAATTATTTATGGTGCATTACATCTTAATGGGCCTTTTAGTTTAATATAGGTAATTGTACCTAATATTTAGACACTGCAATATAGAAATTTATAGTATGCATATGATAAAGTTTATTACACTGCTTTTCTTCCTCAATTAATGGACAAACTCCCTTAGGACAGGACTCTTGTTTGTTTTTTGAAAATATTTTATTTATTATTTTCATTTTATGTGTATGTGTATATTGCCTGCATATACGTAAGTACACCTATGTTGTGCAATGCCCCCAGAAGTCAGAAGAGGGCATCAGATTCCCCTATAACTGGAGTTATGGACAGTTGTTAGCTGCCATATGGATGCTAGAAATCAAACCTGGATCCTTTGCAAGAGTAACAAGTGATCCTAATCACAGAGCCATCTCTCCAGAACCATTTTGTTTGTTTTTCTCACAGCTGTAGTCTCTAGTACCTAAAGCCTTATAGGCAGTAGGTGCCAACTAATTTTGTAAATGAATAAACTATATATATATATANATCTCCTCAACAGACCATGCTCAAGGGAAGCACAAGTCTGATAGCCAAATCTTGTTTTGTTTGTTTTGTTTAAGATAAGGTGTTGCTATAACAGTTTAGGCTGGTCTCAAACTCTCAGTCCTCCTGCCTCAGTCTTCAGAGTGCTAAGATTACAGGCATGTACCACAACCACAATGATTGACTATATGGATGATTTTAATTCTATTTTTCTAATAGTGATTCTATAATTAATAGTCTTCATATATGCTTTGCACATGTAGTTATTTTTTTTAGTGCAAGGTATAGAAGAAGAATTGATGGGTCAAAAAGTGAGAGCAAAACTGAAGAACTCCAACTGCTTTGAAAATTCTTTCTAACATGTTCAGGAAATCCCAAGTATAAAGGGAGCTGACACCTGTATTTGCACCCTAGTCTTCCTAGCTATCAGTGAGTGCTTCCATTATCAGTCTTGGGATTACAGTCCTGGGAGTAAGCGCTACTGGCTTTTTACTTCCTTATTTTTTTTCAGTTTTGAGGAAATTGAATTTCTTACATGTTTAGCCCATGTTCCGAGCCATTCAACTGTCATTCTGTTAAAATGAGAATAGTCCCTTTTTGTCCTTGCTATTATTTTTGTTAAGTAAGCTATATTAATCACAAACCTTTTTACACTCCCAGTATCTTTATGACTTTTTAAAATCAAGCTTTTGTAAATTCCCATTATCTTCAAAGCACTGGGGGAGCCTCTAGGGGAAAGGGGAGGGTCTGCATTGTTCATTCCATTGTCATCTGGACAACCCTACCCCCTAATGATGCTTACCAAGTCCCTGGATCAAGGGTGCTAAGCTCAGTTTCCTGTGCTCTTTGATTGCTTTCCTGAGTGCCTTGTACAAACACACCCAATGTGTTCTGCAGACATTTCTGAATGCCAGGGTAAAAGTCATTTGGGGAGGTCAAGTAGGGGCCTCGGAAACACAGACTTATGTTTATAAGGAAATAAAGATGAATGAACGTAAGGTCAAAGTTCATCCATACAAGTTTTCAAAAGAGTGTAAGGACTTCCTCTTTAAGTTTTGAAATTATAATATTGAAATTGTTGGAGTAGAATCTTCCTTTATAAAATATTATTTCCAAAAGACGACATCATGAAATTTGTAGGTAAATGGATAGAACTAGAAGCCTTTATGCAAAGTGAAATAACACATTCCCAGATGTATGGTGTCCCTCGTTTGTGGATCCTAGCACCAAAATCTTATATGTAAGTCAAGCCTGATGCTACTATAGATATAACTTGAAGTTTATATCTCTATTTCCCCAAGCTCAATGATTTATGAGGCGGAATCAATCTCTTCTTTGAAAGTACATTAAAACATACATCAACTTGCTATGTATAAAAAAAAGAAAGAAAGAAAACTAATAATAGATGAAATGATGTTATGGGGCCATAGTATCCTGCAAGTGGAGATGGGGCAGGGGTCTGACTATGACCAAAATATATTGTAAGAAATTCTCAAGAATGAATAGATTTTTTATTTTTGTTGAAAACATAAAAGAAAATATTCTTTCCATAATTGATTATAAATATACTGCCATTAAGAAATTTTGGGATCTACAACAAAAAATAAAGAATAAAAATCACCTACAAATACTGCTCTGGAAAATGTGTATAGAATTTGCTTTTTGATAATGTCTTGCCACATAGCCCTGGCAGGCCTCATATTTACTATATGGTCCAGGCTGACAAAAAATTTGTGGTAATCTTCCTGCTTAGGCCTCCTGAGTGCTGAGATTTCTGGCATGCATTACCATGTTCAGCTTGTATATAAAATTTCTTCTAATCTATTTCCTTTTGTCTTTATATAGTAAAGATGGTTTTATATATTTATTTTTATATTGTTTAAACAATTTCCCTTTAAGACTAAAAACTGTTATCTATATATGTCTGAATGACCATGTGCTGGTCTATTGTTTGCATCTATGATAGGCTATGGTTGTATGTTGTTTAATATTTTATTTATTATTTTTATTTTATGTGTATGAGTGTATTGTCTGCATGTATGGAAGTGGTCAGAAGAGGGCGTAGAGGGCCTCAGATCCTCTGGAACTGGAGTTACTGACAACTATTAGCCACTACGTGGGTGCTGAGAACTGAACCCAGGTCCTCTGCAAGAGCAGCCAGTGCTCTTAACTGCCGAGCCATCTCTTCAGCCCCTAAGGTTGCATGTTTTAAAAGCTGTCCTCCAAGTTTACTCAAACTAGAGGCTAGTCACATTTTCCATCATCACCCAGATTTCCTGAGTTCCCAGGGCTATCTATCCTATGTCAGAACAGTTATCTACCTGCCCTAGGGGTTTCACTCCTAGCTAACAGCAACTGGGGAGTTTTTTCAAATAATGGCTACTATCCTCCTCCAGATCAAAACAATCAGAATCTCTAGGGGATAGAGCCTAGGCATTCATAAATCTCAGAGCTCCTAACAGAGTGGTATACAGCCAGAGTTGAGAAAAATGCTCCAACATATTCTTCCCAGCCCTGCTGCAACCTTCCTATGTCCAGACCCACTCTCCTCCCAAACAAGGTGTTCGTAATAACCTGGCAATGCTCTTTCCGCTACAGTTCTCTTCGTTTAGTAACCTCTCCTCCTTCACACTGCTTCCCAAATGTCTTTCTCAGAACATATATGTCACACACATACTCATAGACCCTCCTGTACTTTCACTGCCTCTGCCAGAAGCTAACTTGGTCTGAGGCAGTGTGAGGCCCTTTCCCAGCACAACAAAACCAACTTGTTTTCTTCTTCTAGGTACCCTAGCTGCCTTGCTACTTTTCTGGGGGAGATTTTGACTCTGTTCAAGTTATCTTTGCTCATGTTGTTTCTAGCTTGTAATGAGCTGCTTCTGGAATCCTCAAAGACCACTATAATCCTACTCATCCTTCAAGGCACATTTCACATATCACACTCTTTTATTCAGCCAGTCAACAATCACTTCTTGAGTCACTACTACACACCATTCATTTGTTCAGCAATTTCTTACTGTATGTATGTGCTGAGGATAAAACAGTAAAGAAAACAGACAAAAATATCATCTTCTGTGAGAGTTTACATTTCAGTACACAGCCTGGGGAAAGAAAGAAAGAAAGAAAGAAAGAAAGAAAGAAAGAAAGAAAGAAAGAAAGAAAGAAAGAAAGAAACGAAGGAAGGAAGGAAGGAAGGAAGGAAGGAAGGAAGAAAGAAAGAAAGAGAGAGAGAAAGAGAGAGAGAGAAAGAAAGAAAGAAAGAGAAAGAAAGAAAGAAAGAAAGAAAAAGAAAAAGAAAGAAAGAAGGGAAGGAAGGAAGAGAGAAAGAGAGAAAAAAAAAACAAATACAATACATACACAAGAAAATGTCAGAGAACTGTTACGGCAAAATAATCGAATAGATAGCGACTGGGTGGCTGTTTTCCTCTGGTTTAGCCTCTGTAAGTAGGTGACATCTACAGGAAAGAAGAGATTTGCCATTTGGTCTGTGGGTAAAGCTTGCCAAAAGGAGGCTCAGTCTGTGTGAAAGGCCCTGGAGGAGGGGAAGGAATCACACTACTTTGTTTTGGCCAAAACAGTTGAATGAAGCACAGGGCTAAAAAAGAAAGCAGTGACTGAGGAAGTTGGAGCCAGCGCATGCGTGTTTTCTAAGCTGAGGTAAAGAGTTAAGTTTGATTCCAAGTACAGGGATAGAAAGACAGTAGAGGTTGTTAAGCAAGAGAAGGATATGATGTTTTTGCTTAAATGAGATTACACTGGATGTTATGAGATCAATAGATTGAAGGGACGATTGTAGGAGCAGAAATCAGGTAGGGGCTTTGGTGGCAGTTCCATTCCCCTTGAAATACAGTCAAATTTCAAAAGTGAAAGCTCCCTGTACTTTTAGAGAAAAGATGAAAAATCCTTATTATCACTTCAGAATGTCTGGAGAAACTTAGCCCTCTCCACCCACCTACATACCTTGTTTGCCTCTTGAAGAAATTTCAGTTCCCCAAGCACACCTTTCTTCAGGTTGCAGGACCTTTGTACTTGCTCTGGTTATACATTGTTTCTGTATGTGATAAAGTAAATACAACATAAAATTTACTACTTTCTCCATTTTAAAGTATACAGCTCAGACATTAAGGACATTCACAATATCATAGACCCATCACACAAGTTAAAACCCCATGGCTGCTCATATTTGTTCATTCTACCCTTCTAGTTCTTGGAAGCCACAAATCTGCTTTCCAACTCTATAGATTTGCCTATCCTGCATAGTTCACATGACTGTACTAATTAAATTTGTGGCCTTTGTGTCTGGGTTCTTTCACTTAGCATCATCTTTTCAAGGTTCATTCACATTCTAGTATATAATAGGTTCTCTAGTCCTTGTTATGGCTGAATAATATTCTGTTCTGTGCATTTACCTATTTTGTTTATCCATTCATCATCTGTTGAACACTTAGCTAAGTTATTTCTACTTTCGGGCTATTGTGAATAATACTGCTGGAAACATTGACAGGTAAGTTTTTGGTTGAATGCATGTTTTCTATTATTTTTGACATATAGCTAAGGGTGGGTAATATGGTAGCTATGGTAATATTTTGCCAACCTAAGGATCAGGACATCCCATACACGTTCATTTTTTTTATCTTGCCACAAGAAACCACCACAACTGCATGTCTTGAAGCAAGAGAAATTTATTCTCCCACAGATCTGGAGGCAAGGAACCTAATAGCAAACTGTAAACAGCACCACAGTCCCTCTAATAATCTGCTTTGAACACTGCCTTGCCTCTTTCACAGTTTCTGGAGGTGACCATTGATCCTTGGTGATCTTTGGCTTGCAGTTGCATTATGCTAATCTCCGCTTCTGTTGCCACATGGCTTCTTCCTGTGTGACTCATTCTTAACTTGGGCTTATTCTTGTGTCTTTCGTTTTAAAGAACCTCTGTTTTAAAGCTATAACTGAGGCCCACAGAACTACAATAGGATCCCATAATAACTAAATAATCAGTCTGCAACAAGGTTATTTGCAAATGAGGTTACATTCTGAGGTACTAGAGATAGGACTTCAATATGCCTTTGGGAAGGATACAGTTCAATCAGTGACTGCCTGACAGTCATGTGTGTCTAAATCCTGGTGATCTTAACCTGGACTTGAAGTGGAGCTTGAGGTTTTGCTTGTCAACAAACTCTCCTAGTGGGTGTCAGTGCTCCTGCTTCAGGACTACATTTGATACCAGATGGTAGTGTCTGTGCCTGAGCCATGTTTTAAAAACAAGACAGGAAAAGCTTTACTAAGACATCAGTATGAACTGGCCATCATCATCTAGAACTGAAGGGAGACTGTTAGTGATCAACACACTGCTGCTTGTTGAAATAAAAAGAGAACAAGTAAGAACTGGAGAGATGGCTCAGTGGTTAAGAGCACTGACTGCTCTTGCAGAGGACCTGGGTTCGAATCCCAGCATCCACATGGCAGCTAACAACCTTCCATAGCTCCAGTTCCAGGGGAATCTGACACCTTCCTCTGATTCCATAGGCATTGCACGACATGGGTGCACTTACACATGGAGGCAATACACACATATACATAAAATAAAAATAATCAATAAAATAGTTTTTTTAAAAAAAAGAAAGCAAGTTTCATATATTTGGTGCTGGTGGGCTAAAGTTTGGTAGTCATTTATTAGTTATGGGCATTGTTTCCAGAGATGTTATTCTTCTTGTACATAAACATCCTGGCCTTGTACATTGTGGACTGGTAGTCATTTCAAGAAGTCAGGAAGTGCCAAGCTATTGCTGGTGTCATCATCTTACACATAGACATTGCTGTGTGGTAGAGTTGAAGGAGTCTCTGTGCTTGAGCTGCTGAAAAAAAAAAACTGCTCCAAGAGACAATAAGCTGAGTTAGCACTCTATTATAGTCTTGAACAAAAAGCTTCTATCTAATCAACATATCCACATGCAGAAGTGAGTAGACTCTGATGCAAAGGTTGACATAACTAAAGTGACAGAGTAATATGGAGGAGGACATGCCAAGCCTTTTATCCCACTGTCATTGGATATTGGAGACTCTTTTAAAGAATTAGTTTTAGCAAAGGCAGCTTTCAAGTTTTGTGACTTAGCCTAGCCAACTGTTATCATAAACCACAGGTCAGATATCATACCTACAACAAGCTGGTGGAGAGCCAGTTTAAAAAAAAAAATGTTTGTCAGCCAGGCATGGTGGCGCATGCCTTTAATCCCAGCCCTCGGGAGGAAGAGGGAGGCAGATCTCTGTGAGTTCAAGGCCAGCCTGGTCTACATAGTGTGTTCCAACAGCTGAGGTTACAGGGAGATTCTGTTTCAGGAAAAAAAATGTTTGTGACTTCTGAAATTAGTGATATTGAGAGCAACTGAGAACAAATGAAGCCAAAGGTCTTATTTAAGTTTTTTTTCAGTAACATTTTCTCCTTATCTCTGTCATTTGCGCTGCTATCTCCAACCACCAATTTAAGCTTGCCTCCATCATAAGGGGTGCCTAGTTTGTAAATATTCTGATCTTGTGTCCTTTGACAAAGCTATTGAGAAAGTATAAGGCTAGAGGCACAAGAGAAGACACATTGTGCTTTTAATGAGTGCTAGATTAAGGGGCGGGAGGGCCTGGGTGCACTTCCTGTGGCTCCTATCTGCTTCACTGTGACCAATTTACCCTGGTTTGTGCTAGATATTTCTGGATTTAGCAATGAAACTCATGGATGCAAGGAAACTCCCCAATCCTTTGAAAACTGGAATGATTTTTTTACCCTATATCAGGGATTACAGCTTGTGTAGCAAGACTGGTTATGAAATATTTTAATTTACCTATTAATTGTGTTGATATATGTGTATGTTTATTGCAATCTTTAGTTTATTTGGGGTAGAATGACTCAAATTTTCAAGAATCTAGACTTAACGAGATACTCCCCAAAAGTGCCACACTGAAATGATGAATTAGTTTAAGGTAATGGGTTTCATCTGTGACTATCCTCCAGCCTATATACACCCATCTAATTATCCTTAATGGTATGTTGGGATTTTAGACCCCTTTACAGAGTCTTTTAGACCCCTTTGCAGAGCCTTTGAGGCTACGAGCTTGAAGGTTTTAGAATCCTTTCCCTTTGCCACCACAGAGTTCAGGAATCAGCCTGCAGACTTTCAACGTGGAGGAAGCTTTTCTGTCAACTTGAATTCAATTTGATCACAGCAATGGACCTCAACTCTTGCTCAAGAGTACAACCACCTGCAGACTTTAAAGATGCCGAATCCTGACTCCATACCAAATAACTCAAACTAATTGGGATTGGGCCCAGGAACTCATTGTTTCTTTAATTAAAGCTCTTCAGGGGGTGCAAATGACTCAGCCATCACTGAGGATTACTGTGCAAAGTCCTTCTCTACATCTACCCCTCTTCCATTGCTAATCTTCACTCACTTACGCTCTCCACCCCACCTATGACCAAATAGCCTTTGCTATGATTGGCTATTTGCCAGGTTTTCCTCTTCCTCATATTGCTTGTAGAATGACCTTACTGATCTGGGAACTTGTCTAACTTATTAGAGGTAATAATTATACCAGCCACAAGTGATCTTGTAATGCTTTTTCCAAACTTTATTGACTATTTTTTTAACTCTTTCACGAAAGGTATTCTTAGCAACATCTACAAGGAGTTTTCCGTGATGGTGTTGCTTCCTACTGTAACCTCTCTCAGGGGTAAGACTGAAGCTCTGCCCGAATCTGTACTGTGTTCCTCTTAGAACTAGTCATGGGGAATCTAGGTGGAATGTACGATATTTTTATTGTGATAGGATTCATGTGCCATAAAATTCGTTCTTTTAAAGTATGCTATTCATTGTTTTTTAGAATTCTCAGAAAACCATGCAGCTGTCACCATGATCTAATTCCACAACAATTTCATCATTCCTGAAAGCAAAGCAATCACCCCCCATCAACATTCCTGTCCTTCACCAACTGCTCATTTTTATTCTATCTCTACAGATTTGTCAGTTTGGGATGTTTCCTATATATGGACCATCCAGTACGTGTTCTGTGTCTGGTTTCCTTCACCAGAAATACTTTGGAAGTTCATCCATGTTGAAGCATGTATCTAGAGCTCTTCCTTTCTGGAGATGACTAAGTTTTCCATTGTAGAAATGTCAACTGACATTTGAGTGCACTTTTTGTTACTTTTATGAAAAAATGGTAAATGGTACTATAAATATTAATGCACTAGTTCTCATGCACACTTAGGTTTTCATCTGTCTCAGGTAGATACCTAAAAACGGAATTTTTTTTTTTTTTTTTGGTATTTTTGAGACAGGGTCTCCCTTTAGTCCCAGCTGGCCTGGAGATCACTATGTATACCAGGCTGGCTTTGAACTCACAGAGATCCACCTGCCTCTGCCTCCCTAGTGTTGGGATTAAAGGAGTGGGTCACCAGCCTGGCCAAGTGGAATTCTTATGGTAGCTCTACATTAACTTTTGGAGGAAATTCCACTATTTAAAAAAAAAAAAAAACGTATTTGTTTTCACTTCCTTTCTTCAGTGTTCCTTCATGGAGTGAGATGGTCAGTGATTATTAGGTGAGGCAAATGATTCTCTCACAATTTATAAACGTTCGTGATTTAAGTTGCTAAGCATTTTCTGTACAGGAAAAATGTTGCTGCGTACATCTTATAATTTACTTTTGTCATTTCCTAATGTGAGGAAATCTAAAAATATAGAGTTCCAAGGGGGCTTATAGATAACCTGCTCTGGAAAAATTTGGGGTCTCTGAACTCTCGGTTTGGCTGACACACTCTGTTCCTGGCATCGACAAGGTGTGTTGATTGCCAAGGACATATCTAGGGGGCGTCCAAATTCAGAAACGTGACTGATCTCTGCGATCACCCATCATTTCATGTAGCCGGGTGCAGGAGTTTCTGCAAATGTAAAGCCTTGCTTCCAACAATGCAGAAATCTTAAGTGTGGGGTGTTCTGGGAAAGGTTGTCCCGACCTCTGACTCCGTCTCTAGACTCTCAGGTTCCCTCCCTCCAAAAACCATCCCAGCCCTTGTCTCAGCTGAGGGTCTGAGCCTAAGCCTGTGCTGGATTTCAGGTTTAGGTAGTTTTCTCAGCATGCGCAGTTGCTGGCCGGCCTGCTAATTCAGCCAGGATTCTGGGGCCGTACGCTGACGCACGCGCATAACTGGGTCTGCGCGCGCTCCGGCAGCTCAGACGGCTCGCGCCTCCGCCCCTCCCGGCCCTGCGTGGCCCCGCCTCCTCCCCCTCCCGCTCCGGCCCGTCGCCCGCCGCCGCCGCCGCCGCCGCCGGAGCTCTGTAGTATGGCATCGAGGAGAATGGAGACCAAACCTGTGATAACCTGTCTCAAAACCCTCCTCATCATCTACTCCTTCGTCTTCTGGGTGAGTGCCCATGCCTGGCTGGTGGCCGGGTCTCGGTCCACCGGTCCGAGTGATGATGCTCTTAGGTAGAAAGGTGGTAAGAAAATCAAACCCCAAACCCGATCTTTGCCCTGTGGGTAGCGAGACAGGCGCGAGGTGCTGGGTTGGGGCTGAGGGAAGGTAGGGTGCGGGTCTCAGGTGCTCGGACCCTCAATTCTGCCTGACATAAGCTGCAGTGGACTGCGTGGTGGGGGTGACTGCAGGTTGTCGACCTTTCCATAAAGATATTTTTTTTAATGCATTGGTTTCTTCAGCTCGCAGGATAGGGTCAGCCCCTGGGGAAAGTTGAAGATTTGTCTGTTTTCCATTTTGGACTCATCTCCCACCTCACTAGCCCCGTTTGCTGTGCCTCTTGAAGCTAAACTGTAGCGGGCGGGGAGTGGGCGCGGGGTGGCTGGGGTTTGATCCCAGATTCCGACTTATTCCTGACCCCGAGGGGCTGCATAAGAGAGACGCGGAGCCCTCTGCTTGCCTGGGCAAGGGCGGACTGAGTCTCCCAAGCGCACTAATGGGAGGGGGGGGGCTGAGGGGGAGGGCGTGTGGCAGGCGCCACCGCTTGGAGGCGCACGGAAGGGGAGAGGGTCTTACATAAGCCAGGGGCATCTTTGAGCTTTCTCAATGACTCAAGAGATGGGGCTCACGACCCCTTTTTCTGGTTCTTTTCCATCCTTAACTATCCCCATCTGGTCATTCCGTTCACTGCGTGAACCCAGTCCGCAGCACCCAGGGGGCGGACCCCCTACCACCTGGTGGCAGCGACAGTGCCCCAACTCTGTTCCCCACTTAACTGGTGCTGCTACCAGTTCTTGAGCTCAATACAGAAGGGTGACGTCAACCCCTCAGCCCCGACCGCTGGGGGCTGCGTGGTGCACCTCGCGGAGGGATGCGCCCTTCTGTGCGAGGGAGGAGGGGGAACGGGGGAGGAGAGGGGAGGAGGGAAGGAGTGGGCTCTGGGCTTGTGCCTTACCTCATCCTGTTTGGCAATTCATGGAATCGGTGCAGGGCTGACACTGCAGTGATTCACTTCCAGAGGTGGGTGGTACCTAAAGACCATTCCCCAGTCTTTTTCTCTCGGTATAGATGCCCCTCTCCCAGTTCTCAAATCAAGCCACAAAGCCATAGCCATGCTGCAAAGGAATGAATACCTGTCTCCCCCCGCCCCCATCATAATCTGGGTCATTCCAGCTTTTAAGGCAGTCATTTTGAAACCCGAGGCTCTGTAGAAAAGAACCACCAATGCTTTGGGGTGCTTTCTTCCTTGTTCTCCCCATCCCAATATTAGCCGTTTTTGCTTCATAAGTGGAGCACAGTGTTGTATGAGGTACCTCGATTCGGATTGATGGTAAACTCTGCTGTTTACAATGGCCAACGCAGGAGCTGAGATTTGTTAGGGATTTTTAAAATGCCCCCAGGCTTTTCATTGTCACTGACATTGGTGATTTGGGGGTCTGGGAATCCATGGAGTGTGGGAGCAGCACATACCAGGAGCTCTGCAAGGAGAAACAGTTGCATGATTGATAAGAGTCCATCACAGAAGCTGACTTTTGGGGACTGAAAATGACATGGGTTGAATGATCTCAGTAGTGGGACTGCAAGCTATTCCCACAGGGATCCTGCCATCTTACGTATGCCCGGAAAAAAAGCCCTAATGCTGTTGACAGTTAAACTTCCCAGTAGCCATGGCGGAAGAATGGCTTAGCTCTGTGTATCTCCTTAAATCTGTTTTTGTTTGGCCCTTTGTTGCACACTTCCTATTTGTTACTGGAGTAAATAATATGGGTGATTACCTTAGCTTCCTGAACATCAAGGTTTATGGTGCATAGGAAGGAAGATTCTCTTCTGAGCATCCCTGAAGACTGATAAAGAAGCCTATGATTCTTTAACTCTCCCCTCCGAATCTAATTGCTTGATGCCTCCTAATACATCTTAAATAATCACAGTATTGTATGCCCCTGCAAGTTCCCTGACGTTGACATTTTCATGGTTATTTTGGCATTCAAGATTTTCATATTTCTAAATAAAATCTCTAACTGGAGCATTTTCAGTAGTTTAAATAGGATTCAATGCTCCTTTCCTACTTTACAACCCAAAGAATGAGATCTCTCCAGATTCTCAGCTATTTAAAGATGTTTTTGTTAATAAGCCATAGTCCCAATGCTATGTTTTCTTTGCACCTTAAATATTTTTAATAAAGCAGTCTCCTTCCAACATAATTCATATGCTACCCATTTAAATTATGCTATGTAAACATATACACACTATATAAATTATTTTCCAGTACATTCACAGATACAGCCGTTGCTATGCTCCTCTAGATTGCATCATCATCTCTAAAAGAAACCATGTCCTTCCCCTGTAGCTTCCATTTTTCCCTCCCAGCCCTCCCTGTCCTGGTGCTAGCCCTAGGCAACTACAAATCTACTTTCCAACCCTATAGATTTTACCCTTCTGGACATTTCATATACATGAGGCCATATAATATTTATTCTTTCATGGCTAGTTTGTTTCACATAGCATGATGTATTCAATATTGCTATACATTGTAATGTGTGTCAGCACTTTGTTTTTATGATCAAATAGTATTCCGTTGTGGGGATATTCTATATTATGTTTACGTATTTGTCTATTGTTGCATAGTTAGGCCAATAGGCTATTAGTAATAATGTGGTTATAATGCTTCACATACCATTTTTTTGTGTGAACCTGTATCTTCATTTCTTTTGGCTGTATACCTGGGAAGGCAGAATTACTGGGTCAGGTAGTGATATTGTTGCTAATTGAAGAACTGCTAGACTGTTTTCCAGAGCAACTGTTCCATCAGCAGTGAGGGTTCCAGTTTCTTCATATCCTTGCCAACACTTGTTACTCTTTAGCTATATAATTGTAGTCATACTGGTAGGTGTGTACTTATATCTTATTCTGATTCTGATTTGAAGTTTTCAAATAAATATTGATGCTGAACATTTTAAAATACTTAATGGTCATTGTTATCTCTTGAAGAGATGTATATTCATATTCCTTGGCCATTTTTATTTGTGTTATTTATCTTTTTATTATTAATCTATGAGCCATTTTTGTATTTCAGGTATAATACTCCTGTCAGATATATGATTTGCAAGCATTTTCTCCTATTCTATATATTGTCTATTCACTTTGTCCTTGATGTCTTTTGAACTATGAGACTTTCATATTCTTCCCTTTCATAAAGTGCATTTCTTGTGCTTTGCATGTCAAATCTAAGACTCTGTCCAAATCAAAGGTAACAAAGATTTACGTGTTAAGAACAATACCATTGATAAATGGTATTTCTTGGAGCTGGAAAGATGGCTCAGTGGTTAAGAGCACTGGCTGCTCTTGAAGACGACCTGGGTTCAATTCTCAGCACCTACATGACAACTAACAACCATCTTTAATTCCACTTCCAGGGGTTACAATGCCCTCTGCTGGTCTCCATGGGCATTGCACACAGGTATTGTACTTACTACATGCAGGCAGAACACTTGTACTCATAAAATAAAGATAAATAAAGCAAAATGTAAGAAAGAGTTATTTCTCAATTCAGTAAATGCAATTGATACATAGGTAGTTCCTGAATACCTGGTTATATACCTGACACATGGTAAGTACTCAAACCTTTCTCACATCTTCTGGAATCATGCTGTGTAATTAACAAAGAGATGACTTTGGCATTCCTTTAAGGGGAATGCAGAGAAATTATAGTCACAATTATTTCCGTCTTTGTGACTTGTTTTAACTTGACTTCTTCTCTTCCCTTATTTCAATTTAGGTTTAGGAGTAGAAGATATTTGATCTTAAGATGGTGGTTGGTAGGTCATATCTAACATCTTGATCAAGCATCAAGAACTACTTGGGCCTATACTAAACCAAAAGAATAAATACAGTTATGAAAGAGAGATCATTGTTTTTATCTGGTCTCTGTTTACAGTCACTCCCCCTCTGATATACTTCTCTAAAGTGGTGGTTCTCAGGGGACAATCCTTTATTCCACAATGTCTAAAGACTTATTTTGGTTATACCAGGGGTGAATTCTACTGGAATGTAGTTGGGAGAGGCTATACACTTTGGTCAGCAGTGAATAATGTACCTGATGACTTGTAACAGGTGTTGAGCCCTGCCAAGTATAATGCCTCAAAATATTAGCAGTACCAGTAAACTTTACCCTATTAAAACTGCATAGTAGAGTCCTGTGAAGATAGTGTGCAGTTACTGTATTTACTGGTATTTAGAACTTCCATACCACAGCATGCTCGATAGTCACATGTAAGAAGAAAATGAGTCTCCATAACTTTATTTGAAGATTAAAGGTAAGTGACTCTACAGAATTGTTATGTATAGGATGATTTTTCTTCTACTTAAATAACATCAACTGAATAGTAAGTGAACACATTAGTTTCCTTGATCTTTAGGTTTTATTTTCAGGTTTGGAGTTGGAGGGAAAACACATTTAGGAGTAAGTTATCCTGTGTTACAAAGACTAGAAACAGTATTATATAGCAGTTTACTTGGGAAAGATTTAGCTCCTTAATAAATGAATGAAAATATAATTTTACTGACTGTCCTGGCTTAGTTATGGGAATACTTTTTAAAGTGGTAATAGTTCAGCATAGCTGTGATTGTTTAAATGCGTTCCTGTGCTGGGCGTGGTGGCTCACACCTTTAATCCTAGCACTTGGGAGGCTGAGGCATTGGAACTGTGTGAGTTCAAGGCCAACCTGGTCTACAGAGCAAGTTCCAGGATAGCCAGAGCTACAGGGAGACACTGTCTCAAAAAGACAAATAAATAAATAAATAAATAAATAAATAAATAAATAAATAAATAAATAAATGTGTTCCTGCTACTAATGTGTGGGTAGATGCAATAGAGGACTTGAAAACAACTTGCTTATATAATAAAGAAAGTTAAATCATTGTATTTTGTTATCTAGTTTCCTGGATATTTAGGTCATCTAAACTTTTGATTGTAATTTAAATCAGGAATGAATAAAATAGAACCAAACATCCTACTCCAATGACAAATATAATTGAAAAACAAGCAGGAAAACATTATAAATATGTTACTAGATAAACTGTTTTGATTTACACATTTTTATGTACTTTAAATACCAAGCTAAGATTTAAAGTCACCACATTAAACAGTGTTGTGAAGAAAAATATCTTTTGGTTCACTGGAGTGTATATTGGATGTTATTTCTTTTTTGGTTATCGAAGGAAGTAAGTAGCTTATTAATTGTACTATTGAATTGTTTCATGGTGAGATATCAAAGAATTCTCTTTTCATTTGGAAAACATCACTAATAATTTGAGAGGTAAATTTGAAAAAAATAAAGATGAGTATGCTTTTTCGTTTTTCTCATCTAGAATGTTTTGGTACTTAGGGTGATTACAATGATATTTCCTGTTTCAGAGGCCCAGAGCCCAAGTTGAAAGGCCAATCAAAGACAAACGTCTCAAAGACAAGGATACACGTGCTGATGCTTATAGCTACTCTTCTGAGTAACAACTGTTGTTCAACAAACATTCATTGAATGTCTGTTGTGTGCCAGATATCAAATATTGTATAAAATGTTTGTCTAACTGGCTGCAGCTTATGGCATTTTACCTGTATTTATCAGTAATGCACTTGCTTCTAAACTTTTCATTTTCAGGTATATCTTCACACTATTGACTTCAGACTACAGACTACCTCCTTTGTCTCATACTCACATCTTTCTTATACTACATTTGATCCTAACAGACCATTTATCACCTTATCATTATCAACATATCCTTTTGTTTATGCAATGGCCAATGATGAGGTGATTAGGTGATCTGTCCACAGTGCAGCCATACATTATGAATTATGAATACTTACACAGCTTCTTTTCCCCGCATTTAGCATAGCTTTGTTTCATTCTTTGCATTTCATATGTTCGCTACAGATTCTTTTCCATATTCTTCTCAAAAATTCTGTATTTTCACTCAGTCTTTCCACGCACTCTATGCATGCTATGAGTATCCTTGTCTTTGAGACATTTGTCATTGATCATTTTGTCTTTCAACTTGGGCTAATATTCTCTGAGCCTCTAAAATAGGAGATAACATTGTAATCACCCTTAGCTGTCATCCTTGTGAATTCTGTCTGCAATCTTGATTGCAGGGGTGCCTAGATAGTTGTTCTGTTTTGTGATTCTTTTCCTTCATTTTGGTAGAGCAAATTTTCAAGTAATTTCCTTTTGGAAAAGAGTACATTGGAGGTTAAATCTGGATGCCTACAGAAATGTAAAAGTCATGGACTGGAGAGATGGCTCAGTGGTTAAGAGCACTAACTGCTCTTTCAGAGGACTCAGGTTCGAATCCCAGTACCCACATGGTGGCTAACAGCCATACATGGCCCTAGTTCCAGGGGATCCTACTGCTTCCTCTGACTTCCATAGACATTTGCACTATAAGGGTACACTTACATACATGCAGGCACTCATACACATAAAAAATAAAAATGAAATATTTAAATTTTTTAAAAATCATATTTAATACTGGCACTTAGCTTGATAGTTTAGCTGGATATAAAATCATAGCTTTAGGAGGCATTTACCCTCAAAATTTTACTATCTACTTTCCAGCAAAGTCTTCTTATTCTTGTTTTCAATTTTGGAAAATCAGATATTATTATGATTCTTGTTGGTTCCTGCTTTTCTCTTCTGAAAGCTTTTGGGTTCATTTACGTATTTATAATGCTCTGAAATTTCACAGTAATATGTCATGATAGAATAGTACTTTTTTTCTTTCTTATATATCATTTCATGCCAGAAATTCCTTTTTGAGTTTGGGGAAATTTTCTTTAGTTGTTTGATTTCTTTGGCTCTGTTTTCTCTGTTCTACCTGGTTATTGGACCTCCTGTTTTCTTTTCCCCTTCTACTGCCATTTGTCTTTTTCCAATAATTTTTAGTTTCAGTCTTTCCTCTCTCCCTGTGTATCCCTTTGCCCCTCTCTCATTTTATCTTTCTGCATTTTACTCATCATTCTTCTTGTTATTAATTTCCAATAATTCCTTTGTTTGGAATATTTTTTCTAGCATTCTGCTCTTGTTTCATGATTATAATATCTTCCTTTTTTGAACCAATGTCTCCCTGTAGTCGAAGCTGACCTGGAACTGGCTATGTAGATCAGGTTAGCCTTGATCTTACAGAAAGCCACCTGCCTCTGCATCTCAAGTGAAGGGATTAAAGGTGTTAGCTACCATGCCCAGCTACATGATTATAGTCTTTTTAAGCTCTGAAAATACTAGGAATTTTTATTGAAAAGACTTTTTCATTGCCTTGTTTGTTCCAAAGTGTTCTATTTTATGGTATATTTTGGGCACAGTGTTCTGGTTTTGTGTGCTAATTAGTTTGTAACAAGAGGTCACTAAAAAGCCTGATTGGGAGTTGTTAACCCATTCCCATAAACCAATTCCCATTTTTGTTGATTGTAAGTTGTGCGATTTGGCTGGGTAGGTGAGTTGTGGGACGAAAATCAGTATTTTTATTTTTTATGCTTTTGCCTTTTCTGTTTGTCTAATCAGATTTCCTACACACACACACACACACACACACACACCACACACACACACATATACACAAATATCTTTTCATTCCAAAGAAAGGAGGTAGAGATAAGAGAGACTCCGCATACTGTGATTCTGTTCCTAATTGAGAGACTTTCTTTTATTGTCCAAAGAATAGATATCTTAATGTATGGTAGGAATGAGAGAGAAGCTGGACTTAATGTATGGTAAGAATGAGAAAGAAGCTGGACTTAATGTATGGTAGGAATGAGAGAGAAGCTGGAGACAGAAAGTTGAAGAGTTCCTAACTATTGTTCAGAAATGTTTTGCTAGATCCTTCTTGTTTCATTGTTTCAGCCTCTGCTCACCCTTAGCTTCAGATAGGTATGGGGCTACTATCTTCTGAGTCTTCAGATAGGTATGGGGATACTGTCTTCTGAGTCTTCAGATAAGTATGGGGCTACTATCTTCTGAGTCTTCACAGGTGAGGTGCTTGGTTGCAAATGTTTTAGTTTGGGCTATTTTCAAAGCTACCTCTACAATATTTTTATTAGCCTCCAAGATATCATGGAAGTTGTCTCTTCCTTTCTCTTTTTCATTGTGGGTTTCCAAAAAACCCTTTTAGTGTCATTTCCGTGGAAATTTGGGAGATCGCCAAGGTAAATGAATGTGTTCAATCCATCATCTTTAACTGGAAGTCCTTTATATCTATAGCTCTACATTGCATGCTACTGATTAAATTAGTGGTCTATTTTGAGTAATGAAATAGAGAATCTAAAATGGCAGTAGTTGGGCTACTATAAAAAGCATTGATATAAACCACACACACACACACACACACAAACACACACACACACACACAGAGTGGATGAAACCCAGCGTCTCATACATACTAGGCAAAGACTCTATTCTTTTAAACATATGTTAAATTTGAGAAGACAGGGGAAATAGTCTTGGTTGAAATAGGCTTATTAAGGCTCATAATCTAAATGGTCATCTGGTTATCAGGGACTGGATAAATAGGAGGGAAGCTCTGAAGGTCGCTGCTACAGTTCTGGCCTTCTCATTTCTTCCCACCAAGTGAATGCTCAGTGTGTTTTCTGAGTTAATTCAGACCTTTCTAGACGAAATTAATGTGGAGGCATCAGAGCTTATGATATATGTGTGGTAGGGGACTTGATATTAAACTAATCTTTTTTCTCTGCTACTATAGTGTTAGTCCTTGTTGATCATAAGACAGGTATGTTAGAATCTGTAGTCTTCTCTTTTTAAATCAACTTCCTTTTCAATACACAATATGAATTTAGGATATATGTACTATCTTTTATAGCATTTGGGGAACACTAAGTTCTTTCTCCTGATCAGTTGCTTAGAAACTAGCTGAATTTTTATCTAAATAGAATGAAATTCATTTCTCCATTTTAATCACAGCTAGAGCTCTTGATTTGACATTACTGTGAGCTACATTATGATGATTCATTGACTCTTCAACATTGTATAATGTTTTAAGTAAGTACCTCAGAGGCTGCTGAGAATTAGAAGTCATCTGTGACCATGTGTCTATGTTTAAACAGGCTAAACCTTTGACATAGATGACTAATGCACTGCTAAACCAATTGGAAGCACACCTTAAAAATATATTCTTGTGTCGGACATGGTAGCACACGCCTTTAATCCCAGCACTGCAGAGGCAGAAGCAGGCAGATCTCTGTGAATTCAAGGCCAGCCTGGCCTCCACAATGAGTTCCAGGCGAGCTGGACTAAAGGGAACATATATATATAGTATATATAATAATAATATATATTAATATATATCTTCTCTTCTTTGGCCCCATTACAACCACTTCTGATTTGCACTACCACCATCTTTGTATTGATTCTTCAATTTCTTCTTTTGCCTGTTATGCTCCTTGCTGTGACAAAAGGCTTTTCAGCCTTGGTTGAACATTTTTATTTTCTTGTATATAATTCCCTAATATTCATCAAGAAAAGGATTTAGAAGAGCAGAAATAGAAAAGGGCTTTCTTCCCTCATTTTGTTTTCTCTTTTCATTTTTGATCAGTTGACTGTATTTTAAACAGTCTAATGAAAGAATGAAGAATCACAATTCTGCCATGAAATATTTTCTGTAGTGCCTTCTGAAGGTATGGTAGTTTTTATCAACATAATCTGTTTTGGGAGAAATTTCTAAATATCTATATTAAAGGGTGATGGGTTAGAGTTTAGCACAGGTACTATTTAAACAACCTAGATAAGTAATAATTAACAATTTTGTTCATCAAAATTGTCTAATTTACCCTAAAATAATGTTTAAATCACATTCTAAGACACTGGGGTTCACTTGTTTGGGCTTGAGGTCCAGCTGTAGTAGCTTTGAAGTAAGGTCATAGGTGATTCAGCTGTGAGATTAGGACTGAGAACTCTTGATGCAGAAGCACCAGGTAGCCTACAGCAGGCCAGTTCATCATGATTCTCCTGGGTCTGGAGGTAGCTACTATCCAGCAATTGGTTTTCTGATGTAGTCTTCTTTGTGTGAGTGTGTAAGGCAAGGTCTATAGTTCCTCTCAATAAACTAAAATTGTATTGTCATCCTTAAGAGAATGCTTGTCAGGCTGGAGAGGTGGCTCAGTGGTTAAGAGTACTGACTACTCTTGCAGAGGACCCAGGTTCGAATCTCAGGACCCACGTGGCAGCAAACAATTGTCTGTAACTCCAGTTCCAGGGGACCTGATGCCCTTTTCTGACCTCCTCTGGCATTGCATGACACAGGTGCACATACATACATGCAGGAAATATACTCATACACATAAAGTAAATAATAAAAAAATAGTAAAAGAATGTTTCTTATTCTTTTACTATTTTTTTAGAAACAGGGCTTATCAAGTTGCCAAAGGTCTTCTATTTTAATATTTATTTATTTATTTATTTATTTATTTATTTATTTATTTATTGGCATGGTTAGGGATATGTGAATCAGAGATCAGAAGACAACTTGTAGGAGTTGGTTCTCTCTACCATGCAGATTATGGGAATAAAACTCAGGTCTTTAGTTTGGCCTCTAGTTTTTGGTAAAGTACCTTTACCATCTGAACCATCTTGCTGACCTACCAAAGGTCTTAAAGTTTAAATTCTCACTCTTAATTCATGGAATTATGATTTTAGTTGATGGCCTATGATGCAGTTTGCTATAAGCCAATTCTTTTACCTAATCATGAATGCTTTACTGTGATGCAATCTGTGATGCCATAGTGGTGGTTTAAGTATCCCACAAAGCAAAATGTAGCCAAGATTGTATTTTCATTAACATGTATTAATTATACATAAGGAGTTTTATTATGAAATTACATGCATATAAAATACAAAGCTATATTTTCACTTGTATCTGGAAAGGTTTTCGAGATGAATTCTTAGAGATTGGAGTCATTTCCATTCCTTAGGAAGAATCTAGTTGCTTTGAGAACTTAGGAAAGGTCCTATTGTGTTTCTGTTAAAAGGTAAGGCTTGAACTGGGAAGATGGCTCTGGGTAAAGTGCTCGCTGTGAAAGCATGAAGAAGGTCTGTGTTGCAGTCCCAGTACTCATGCAAAACCTGAGTATAGTGGCACACATTTACAGTCTCATTGCTGGCAAAGCAGACAGGAGAATCCCCACAGCTGAGCTTTGGATTCAGTAAGTGACCTTGTCTCCAAGAAGCAAGGTGAAGAGCCCCTGAGGAACAAACCTGACATAGCTCTCTGGACTCCATAGCCATGCACTAACATGTGCACATGGATATACATAGACCACACGCACAGAGAGAGATGCACAAACATACATACCTAATTTGTAAAACAAAAGGCCAAATTCATTACTGACCAAAGGAAGAGAGAGCTATGTTAGTTGATCACAGTTTAAAACTAAAGAACATTATTGATCTTTTGAGGGGATCATGGCAGTGATTGAAGAGTATTTTTGGTTATGAAGATATCAGTTGTTGACCTTGACCTTACAAGCATAACTATTTGGTGTGTGCATGTGTGTGTGTGTGTGTGTGTGTGTGTGTGTGTGTGTGTGTGTGTGTACATAATGTAGGTGGCGTGTGGGAGGACACATGCAATGGCACCAACGTGGATGTTAGAGCAGAACTCTATAGTTATTTATCTTCTTCCATCTTTATGTGAATTCTGAGGATCAGATTGAGCAGCAAATGACTTTACCCGCTGAGCTACCTCACTGCTCCCAAGATTGTTGTTGATTGGATTAAGAGATATTCACTACCTTTTGTCTGCTGTTGGTTACTTGACATTGAACTGTATGAAGTTGCCATTGTAATTCCAAGTGTGTTCCCTGAAGCAAATTGGCTGTCATTAATTAGACTGAAGTAGATTCCTATTAATCAAAGTAGGATTAAAAGCAGGTTACTGCTCACCATATCTATTGAGTATCTTTTGTTCTCCCTGTAGGACTTCAGAGAATTTTTGTTTGCTTTACCATGTCAATTCTTGATGAAAAGAGATTGCTTCTATACCGCAATTCTCATTTTCCAAACATCGTCATCCACATGTGTAAAAGCTTTGAATCATTCCATAACATCAATTAAGAGTTTACTTTTTTTCAAGGATTGGATAAGGATTTCCTTTAGGTTGAAAAGGAACCTGGTGGGAAATCTACATCCTTATCTCTTCTTGGGCTCAAGTGCAATCTCTGAAGAAACTTTTGAATATTCCTCACTTCTAATTTCTGGTTTATATTCTACTCTATCACTCATTTGTAATTCTTTTGTCTATTGCTTTCTATTGCGGGGGGCGGGGGGGTGAAGTTAGAAATGTGTGAAATCTTGATTTGGACACAAGCTTTATAACATTCAGAGAAGTCATATCTCTTGGAGCCTCTGTTTCCTCTTCAGAATTTAGAATATCTTACATAGCACAGTCAAGTGTTGACAATCACGTGACATTCATTAACTGTGTAAATCAAATAGATTTAAATGGAATACATAAATGTGTTTACTTGTTTACTTAGTATATCATGTTACTTATTTTCTAGTTCTGGTTAAATTAAACAACTGATCAGAATACTCTCCATGTTGGAAATTAAGAATGATTCACTTGGGGGTTTTATCATTTGTTTATAAAGAAAGCTGGAATTTTAGGCAGGCAATGTAATATAGTTAAATTACCAGTATTCTGAGTATTTGTTTAATATATTTACATATAGAATCTTGGTAGAATTTTTAGGAGAAAGTTGGTATTTGATAAAATTATATTGTTTATATAGAAAAGTAAATAACTGGGAAATCAAGAGAAATTTGATGGGATTTAAGAAGTAGGTAGCTTACATATTCACAGAATTTACTATCTGTGGGAGACAAAGCACTCTGAAGCCCTCTGTTCCTGATACTCATTCCAGTGTGCAACCCCTTCTGTTTCAGTGTGAATAGATCTGTGATTTGCTTCAAACAGAATAAAACAATGGTCATCAAATATGCGTGACAATTGTGTTACATATGATTTTACTATCTATAATGCTCAGAGACTCTGTGTCTCTTTCTGGCTTTGAAGAATTAAGCTGCCATGTTGCAAGCTGCCTTATGGAGAGGGCCACATGGTGAGGAACTGAGAATATCCTCTTCATTGACAATGTACAAGAAACAGAAGCCTCCAGTTTGGTAATATGCAAGCAACTGAATGCTGCTAACAATCAAATGATCTTTGGCGCCAGATCGTTCCTCAGTTGAGCCTTCCATGAAACCACAGCTCCATCTGGCACTCTGATGGCAGTTTTGTAAAACCTTAAGACAGAAGCTCTTGCTTGCCTATGCGTAGATTACTGACCCCACAAAAACTGTGGAATAATAAATGTGTTCTGTATTTAGCATCTATGTTTAGAGGATTATTAATGTTATTATGCAACAAGATGTAAATAACACAACTAGAAAGTTGCTAATCAATTTAATATGATGTTGGCTTAAACAAAGGCAAATACATCGGTTAGTAGAACACTGAAGAGTATAGCAATATGTACCTCTGTATATCACTTAATACAGAGACTCAGAAGAATGTACTTTCTTATTAAAATTCTTAAAATTACATAACAAAAGTTGTGTTAAAGTCAACTAAATGACTGTGGTAAGATAAAGAGCTTACATCAGAGTGTTACCATACTGCCTCCTTCATTCAGACATACCAAAGTCCATGTTCCTTTTGATGGTGGCTTCTTCTCCATGCAGAACACTCGACATAGTTTTCTGACCAGCACTAAGCATACTTGGGGAATTATAGTTCTGGGGAGGCAGTTGGCACAGCTTTTCTGTACTGGGAAAAATAGTAAATAGTTTAGGTTTTGAGGGCCATGATACCTCTGTGGCATCTACTCAGTACCAGTAGTGCCAAAGAAAGCCAGTGTAGAATAGATGACAATGTAGATAAATGAGTAAGGCTCTAGCTCAACCAAATTGCATTTTTGAAACCAGGTGACCAGCCATATATGAGTCATGGATAGATACTGATGGACTCCTGCTCTATAGGATGTTCCTGTGAGGAAGCTCAAATCCTGATCCTCAAGAATTATTGTGCGAAATTTAATATGGGCCTATAGGAATGAGAATGTTGCAAACCTCACATTTCTTAATCTGAAAACGTGTCCTGTCTAACAGAGTAACCACTTGAGTACCTCGGATGTGAATATTGTGAAGTAAAATGTGCTACAAGTATAAAATTCCTACCAGCTTTTCAAGATTTTTCATAAAACCTACAGTGTCTTATTTTGAATTAGTTACTTATCAGAGTGGTATTATTTTAGGCTTAAGTAAAACACATTAGTAAGATTGATCTCATCTACCGTTTTACTTGATTGTTGTTAGGCTATTTAGAGTTATAAATGGGAGCTGGATGCGGTGGCCTCTGCCTACAATCACTGTATTCAGGAACTTGAAGCAGGATTGCCATGAATACAAGACTAGCCTAGGCTACACATGGAGTTCTAGATCAATGTGGGCTATATCGTGAGAGCATCTCTTAAAAAATATGGCTTACTGCAGTATTTCTATTAGATGCTCTGAGCTACAAGTAGAATAGGTGTAGATCTGTTCTGAGGACAGCATGAGTTTAATTGTGACAAAGGGAAAGATTAATAGTAGATCCAGATAGGTAGAAATAAACTTTATTATGAGTTGACTGGGCTTCTTTGGCTGATACAGGGAAAACTAGCCGATAGTTTTGATCAATTCTTTGAGACCTACACATTACAGATCAAATATGGAAGCAATAAATAGAAATAAGAGAGGTGAGAGGAAGTGAAACCAGATTACCTACGCAGAAACAAAGGTCTAATCTATGGTAACAGTGAGGATAAGCAATGGAGGACAATAAATAGCTTTTTTAGGAAATGACAAGGACATTGGTAAGTGTAAACCCCAGTGTCCCGTGCTTAAAGAATCTGGCTGATGTTGATATCCTCATTGAAATGTAGATTCTAAGGAATTGGTTTGCAATCAGTATGATGTATTCCACTTTCTCTGTGTTTAGTTTGAGATATCAGTATCTTTGAAAGGTCGGATGGTGCTCGGGAGGTTGCTGTATATATTTGCTGATGGGGTGGCCATTCTTCGTTTTTGCCATCTAATACTGTGTGGCCCTATCTACCACCCTCCATAGTCACAGTTGGTTGATCTGACTTGTGTATATTTGTTTGTAGGCTGGTCAGTGAAACATGAAGTGATCAGACTTGTACAACTTAGACGAAGCAAATCTTTTTTGTGCTTTTGAACTTGCAATAGGAGAGTACAAAAGATGTGGTTGATGCCATGCAAAAGGAAAGAGAAGCCGGGCGTGGTGGCGCACGCCTTTAATCCTAGCACTTGGGAGGCAGAGGCAAGTAGATCTTTGTGAGTTCAAGGCCAGCCTGGTCTACAGAGCTAATTTCAGGACAGCTGGAGCTACAGGGAGACCCTGTCTCAAAAAGACCAAAAAAAAAAAAAAAAGGAATGAGAAAGCCAGGCAGAAGTAGGAGCAGACACACATGAGTGTTCAAGAGCTGGAGTAGGAACTGTGAACTCCTGATCAGGGATTCATGTAGATTCCTGGACGGCTGGATAGTAGCCCAGGCATTTCCCTTCCAGCCTGGAAGAGTGGCTTGGTGTGTTTCTAGGGAGGCCTGGCCTTGTGGGAGTGACTCCCAGCCTCCCAAGCTCCTCTTCTCTTAAACGTTCTTGCCTAACCAAGAAAGGTGATGAGGTGGATGTTTGAAGTGCTTAGCGAAGCAGGATTGAATTACACAAGGAGTATAGGGTTGCCAGACAAAGTTGGGAAGAAAGCCCATACGGTCACTTAAGAACTATGAGATAGTAAATGGTATCCTTTTTAACTGTGCAGTACACCCAGAGTTCTAAATGCAGTTAATGCTATGTTGCTCACTGATAATAGGTATAATAGGTGTAGCAGAGCATTGCACCACTAGTGCTAAAGGGAGCCTGTGTTTCCAGTAAGTCTTGTCTAAAGGATAAAGGTCCTCCTTCAGGGTAGTAGCAAATTATTTGAGCAGGTTACTTATTAAGCTCCTTTATAGCAGCTGTTCTTTAGGGGGAAGTGATATTTGCAGTTCTTGAGTTTATATTCTTCAGAGATGTTTCAAGGACAAACAAGTAACTGCTTTGTACATTGTATTTTCCAAACATAAAGTCCTAGTATACGGTGCTGTTAGCTACCCTGATGATATCATAAATGATTTAAAACAGGCAGCTCTCTGAGTGGTGCCTCAGTGCCTGTTTTGAGGGGAGAGGAGGGGGCCTCTTTAAAGTATAAATGATAAATGGAGAAGAACTGCATGTCTCCATATTGTTAGGAACTCAGGTCAAAGTCTGAGATATGGCAAGTGAATTCTGGAATCTAGCATGGCAAATACTTTTGAGATACATATAGAAAAAGAGGGGCTCATAAATGAATACTCTTTAAAGAGCTGTCCAAATGAGCCAGCTAAACAAACAATATATCATACGGTTTACCTTTTTGTAAATAAAAATAAGTGATGTTAACAAATGATGAAAAAGACCCCACCAAAAATGTTAGCGTTAAGGTTAAGAGGCAAAATAATTTATGAGTTCCTTCCTTTTGTATTTTCCATGGTTTTTCTTAACATGTATATATACATGTACCTATAAAAGTAACATTACTTTTATAATGAAGAAAGCAAGAAATGTTTTTGAAAAACAAAATTACCCCAAACATCATGTAGTCTATAGTGGTTTTTTTTTTTTCTCAAATACTGAGTGTTGGGATTTTTAACATTATATTATATATAATGAAACAGTTCATCAACCCAATCCATTGTAGTTATTGAGTTAAATGAATGCAGAGCAAAACCAAACTTAATTTGATTTTTAAGTCTAATGTCTTCAAAATAAAAGAAAATAGATCTCCCTCTTGGTCACTAATGGTTTGTGATATATTATATATAAAATACTGTGGAGCTGGGCGTGGTGGCACACGCCTTTAATCCTAGCACTTGGGAGGCAGAGGCAAGCAGATCTTTGTGAGTTCAAGGCCAGCCTGGTCTACAGAGTGAGTTCCAGGACAGCCGGGGCTATAGGGCGACCCTGTCTCAAAAAGACCAAAAAAAAAAAAATACTGTGGAAATAATATGATAATTGCTTGTTTGTCTACCAGCTAGTTTTATAAGATCTTACTATTTTACACGTTTTGCCTCAGGCAAAGTGTTCTTGAAGAAATACAACAATTTTACAGTTGATACATTATCATGTCCTTTTCTCTGTCTTAAATTCAGTTCCTTTGTTGTTGAGTCTGTTTTTATATCTACTAATATACTCACTATTTCTACAAGTTTTTATAGTTTTAAACTACACATAAATTAATCCTTATAAGCATATTATCTTGAAACTTGGCATTTTCACTTAACATTTTTGCTGAGTTTCCACATTAATAGATGACTCAAGTTTGGGCATTTTAAACTATGACATGTGAGCCAAATCTACCAGCCACCTTTTTTTTTTTTTTAGAAACAATCCTTATGTATTATCTATGGATACTTTCACACCATAACAGTGGTTACCACAGGAGACTATTGTAGAGGAGGCTGAAGAATACCTTAGCCCATCCTATTTCAATAGTGGGATCTTTGGCTGGGACTAGGAGCTCAGCTAAGTTGACACAAGATTGATTAACAGAACAAGTACACATTTTGTTGACTTTCAAAGTACATAGGAACCTTCACAAGAGAGTAAAGATCCAAAGACATGACCAAGACAGAAAACTTTCAGACTTTTAAGACGAATAACAGTAACTATGTAAACAAGTGACATGACAGAGGAAGCAGTTAATTCTAGGAATGTCATTAGTAGATGAGGGGTTGTAAGGCTAGTAGAAGATAAGGGCTCTTTCACTGTTTGTTTGTTTGAGGCCCTTGCAGCATCAATTCTTGGTCTCTGGTGATTGTGAGTTATTCATCATCCTGAGATGAGAAGACATCCCCCTCCCAAAGGAATCTTTATGTCTTGTTACATGTACAAAGGGGCAAGTAACACAGTTCTTTCTGCAGCTACAGTTTCTCAGCTGTTCTGAGCTTGAAATGATTAACATAATCAGTTAGCAGCTTTGGGATGGTATGGCTGCAACTCCTCTACTGTATATCCTGGAATGTCTAAAATATTTACCATATGTCCCTTTACAGAAGAAGTTTGCCAAGGCCTCGTCCACTCTTTATGTAACTATGTCAGTGTTTATTTAGTTTCCTCCTCACTGAGCCTCTTTCACTTATTTATAATAAGTCACATTTTGGTGAACATTCGATACACACATATGTATATTTACTGTGTAGTAAATATAATTTGACAGAGCATGCTGAACAGTAATAAAAAATGAATTCAACTTTCATGTGTTTTGATCCTATCTTTCATTGATAGAAATGATCAATCCAAGATAGACATTACCTTGTTAGCTGCCCATGTTTTGTTTAGTGGTTCAGATACAGAGGATATCCTAATTTGTTGACTAGATTTTTTTGTTGTTTCAAAGTGGACTATTATCACTTGAGGAGAGAAAAGGGCTGCGTCGTCTATGTCGAACAACATAGGAGTTATGAATGGTGCTGTCAACAACAAGGGAATACCCAATGAATACAGTTCACTGAGTTCGATTAAGATGATGTTATTGCTATTAATAGCCACACTACCATATTATTGAGCACTTAGTAAAGGTCACGGATAAAGCTAAGCATTTCCCATGTATTCCTTTATTTAATTCTCACACCAACTTGCTGAGGTAGTAATTGTTACTCTTCATTTTCACAAGAGATTACTGATGTTCAGAGTGTGGCCCATAGTCGTTTTCGTAATGGGATTTCGGCTTAGAGCTCTTTAGCCCTACTGGGCGCAATGCCCTATGTCAGGAGCGTATTTCTCCATGGTAAGCCTTTGGAGATGGTTAGAGGATACTCTGAGAATCCTTGCTGCTCTTATCCAGTAATGCTCTTGCCTTCAGTTTTGGCTCCTATAAGCTGGCAAAGGCTTCCTGTACATGAGAAAATCCCCAGCTTTCCAAAATGGTACAAGTTTACAGCTGTAATGACTCTAATTATTCTTCATGCTGTTCTAGTAGAAACCTAAGGCCAAAGCTGTTTTCACATATATTTTTCTGTCCTCATAGCTCTAAACTGCAGGTTCCTAAGTAAGAATTATAACGCTTTAAATATATTGGATGCTGGAGACAATCTATAGGACCCTAATGTTGATGCACTCTTCTTGTGAACAACTGAGCATCAACTATTCATTCACTTTCAAAAGTTTGTATCTAGAAGGAACATATTTTTCTGCTTTAGCTCATTCATGACTGATAAGACATAAGAAATCCTGACAATTTCCGTAGGAATAGATGTCCTCACACTGTCACATAAGAAAAAAATTATCTTGTGCCGAAAAGACTCCAATTCGTTAGCCCCAACTACATGAATATTATTTATCCTGCTACTATGAAATATGATAAGCATGTGAATTTGATTCTTATGGAAACAAGCCCTCACCCTTTTTGAACAAGCCAGAAACCAAAGCATTAAAAACTGCTAGAGAGGCAGCTTTTTCCCTTTCTTTGTCCTTAAGGAAGCTAAAGGCAGTGGGAATCATCAGGCGGTTTTCTATGGAGCTGACACTAGCTAAGCAATTATCTAATGCACACATGGACACACAGATAAGGCTCTTTTGCACCCTTGCCAAGTAGAGCTTTGTCAGTTGGTTTGATCTCATTCCCTCTCCCTGAATCTGCTTTCAGGAGAAAAAAAAAATCTGACCACTCATACCCCCTGTGAATGGTGCCAGGAATTCTTGCCTATATTAAGATAATTAGCTGTATTATGTTTGGTGAGAAGAATTTAAGGCACTAGAGAGTACTGAAGAAAGTCTGGTTCTAAAACAAATTTTCTAAGGCTGCTAAAACCTCATTTTAGCAAAAAGTTGAAGGTTGGAAACAGTCCTTTTCTGTTTGTAAGACAAACTATACAATAACAGTAATGGGATCAATGAGAATTGATCATACATGAGTATAAATTATTGTTTCAGTTGTATTAGTTAACATATACGTGTATTTCTTCTACCCTTATTTTAAAGTGGGATAACACTCATGTATTTCTTCTACCCTTATTCTAAAGTGGGATAACACTCGTGTATTTCTTCTACCCTTATTCTAAAGTGGGATAACACTCTTTCTCCACTTCCCACCTCGTAGATGGTGGAAGAATGTTCTGTAGACCATGGGTCTTGTCAGCCTGGACCAAGCTCCAACAAACCTGGTTTGAGTCAAATGTTCTTGTGTAACCATGGTAATACTTTTAACATCCCTTTGTGTTTGGGTCCTCTGACTTTCTTCTCCATCAAGTCTCTATAGTTGTAAAGGTTTAGCTAATAAGGATTTTGGAAGTGTTGCATTTTCAAATGCATATTCATTTGTAGGGCCAGTGAAATGGCTCAGCAGGTAAAGGTGCTAACTGCCAATGCTAAGTCCTGAATTCCATACTCAGTACTTACGTGGTGGAAATAGAGAACCATTCTTGTAAGTTGTCCTCTGACTTCCACACACAGGCTGTGGCATACCCCCACCCGCAGACAGAAATAAATAAATGTGATGGAAAAGTACAAAAACCGTCTATTTGTAGACTAGAGTCATGAGACAGAGACAAAGAAAGGTGCATTCAAGTTAAGGCTAAATGGAACAGATAAGGTAAAATAGCATTGTTGCCTTTTATATGTAAAGTAATCTTCTGTGCTCCTTCCCAGCAACTAAACAACAAAGTGTATCTTCCTTCTCTGCCTCTAGTTCCTAGCTTCTCCAAATGTTTCTCCTATCCTCTGTAATCAGTTGTCTTAAACTCACCAAGCCTAATTCTAATTCTAAGTCTAATTCTTCAATTAGCTCTTCCTCCCCATTGCTTCTCTGCATCTCACTACCACTAGCTTTAATTTTTATTAGTCATTTTTCCCCTTTCTTATGCAAATAACACTAGTGCCGCCATCTTTTCTCCTGCACTTGAACCATTACAGCATTTTGTTTCCTCTACCTTGAGCCCCCTCATTTCACTCCCTTCTGTTCTTTTGAAATGTTTATTCTACCAAGAACTCTGATAAAAACCAGTCATTGTTTTTATATTGCCTAAGCTCAAATATTTTTGTGTGCTGATAAAAGATTAGGATCCTCACACTTCCTTCCTCTCCTACTTTTAGCTTCCATTCTGGTCACCGTCTCCAGTTCCTTTGATTATAGAAAGGCCGGCTTCAAGATTTCACCCAACTGTCATGGTCCCTAGGAATTTGTGACTTCTCCCTGTCACTATGCAATCAGGCACTTCCTTTCTGTCTTCTCTGGACTTTGCTCATCCATTATGTTATTCTTGTTGTATAGTAATCATTTATTTGCTTACTTATGAGCCTTCCTTATTAACTCCCTGTATTTAGTCAGGGAATATGCTCAGAATATTGATTTTCTAAATTTAACTTAACAAAATGAACAAGACAATCTGTGAAGGGAAGAAAATGCACAATCAACAAAAAAATAAATATGATAATTTTAAGCAGGAATAAGTGTTCTGAAGGAAGACTTCAAGAAGTGGTGGTACAGGGCCCTACTTAACAAAGCCGTTGCATGAGGTCTCTCTGGGGAGATGACATTTAATCTGATACCTGAGAGATAAGGTGGTTCAGAATCTAGATTTAGATGATATGGAATCCAGGGAGTGTGTGTGTGTGTGTGTGTGTGTGTGTGTGTGTGTGTATGTGTGTGTGTGTGTGTCTGTGTGTGTGTCTGTGTCTGTGTCTGTGTGTGTGTGTTGCAATTTTCTCTCTGTTAAGCTGATTATTCCATTCAAACAAGTAACTTAGATATCAATTCACATTTTGAATTGCTATTGCTTGACTCCTATTGACATCAGGGCCAGGTTTGCCCCCCTAATTTCATTCTTTTAATGTGAAAAAAAAAAAACCATGAACGTAATTTGGGGAATTTTTTTTAAAGAAAGTATATAAATAGTGGAGTAGAGATAGAGGACCAACTTAGATAATATGCACATGGACAATAATTCCATAGGAATCATTTAAACTACTTCGTTATTACACATAATTGTAATTAGGATAAACTAGTGAAATTATGCTAGAATAGTCTGCCATTTTCTTGTTTACATTTTTCCCTTTACGATTTCTCCTCTAATTTCTCTGTTCCAACGTGATCTTTCTTCTTGGCTTATACACACATGCAATCACTTTCTTTATTTTTATGATGCATGTCACTAATTTAAGCATATGATACCCTGCTTTGTAGTGATAATTAATATATTTTACCATAAAGTCCAACTGTCAGTCAGCAGTTGTCAATGGATAATATATTTCATCTCTGGCTCACATGGAGCTTCATGTCCACAGTCTTCAGTCTTTCAAATCCATCCTGCATATTTGCCATCTGCAAATGCCTACTAAGCTTCAGTTCAAACTTTGAATCTGTTATGTGACAAGGAACTTAAATACTCCTACAGGAAAAGCACCTGATGATCCCGACTGTCAAATTATTTCTGGTTCTCACATGGTCCTTGTCTTTGTACTTTCTTCTAAGTGCCATTACAGTCGTCCTGAACATACTGAATTCTGCTTTTTCAAGATAATGCTAATGCTATTCAGTTGTAGACTTGGGTGTGACTACATGATTTTGTGTCATATTTTGTGTTTGAAATGAAGTGTGTATGTTGTGGGAAAGACAAATGATTGTGAAAATATTTATTTATACTCTTAGAATTAGAAATCAAGAAACAGGGGCTGGATAGATGGCTCAACGGTTAAGAGCACCTACTGCTCTTGCAGAGGACCCAGGTTTGATTCCTGGCACCCACATGGTGGCTAAGAACCGTCTTTAACTCCAGTTCCAGGGGAATCCGGTGCCCTCTTCTGACCTCCGCAACATTGCACAACACGGGCGCACTAACCTAAAATTTTCAGTGGCAGCCAAGTGTCTATATTATATATATCTAGTATATTATCTATATATATCCCAAATCTATTTGGCTATTAGCTCTCTCCTTGGAGGAATAACTCACAGCGGATGCCACAAGCTTATGTCCTCTAGTGGTTAGGAGATGTTATAAGCCACAATAAGAACTTGTCACCCTTTATAGAGAAACCACAGTTTGCGGATTAGCATACCATCCAAGCATCTGTGTCTATGCTCACAGCTTAGCTTGACATAATAAGTGGTACTGCTTAAATGCCTGTACATCCAATAGCTTGTGCTTTGTTAATATGACTAAAAAGGGTATCACTGGGAAAGCTGTCAATCCATGAAGGGAAACAACCTGAACAGACTGGAGTCCAAAATGACAACTCCAAAGAAATTAGACTGTTTTCTTCTCACCCACTTGTGCCCCTTTCCCAAAGCCCAGGGAACAAACTGCAGAAGAGGAGGCATGGTAAATTGTAAGGGCTGCAGAGAGATAGGGGTGAATCATGAGACTACAGGAATATAGTCTAGACTTCTGATTGATCAACATGCCTGTGCATACAAGCTTCTCCACCTGGACTATGGGAACCTTGGGTTGTTCAAAATTTGGACATAGATACTTGCAAAATGCACCAATTACCTAATTGTATGACATACTGAGTAACATGAATGTTATCTGCAAACAACTCTGTCATTACATTGTAGAATCCCTTAAAAATAAAAAATAAAAAAATTAAAAATTTTAAAACCAAGAAATAATAATAATGTATTTATACTGCTGTTACTCAGAAACCACATAAATCCCCTACTATGTTTTTCTCTTTCCTTTGTCTTGTATCTCAGGGACTTTTATACACATTTGTCATCTCCTTGACTTTCTTTAGAACTGTATCTCCTGTGAGGTTACTCTTAAATATCTTAATTCTTTTCATTTTCTTCTCGTTTGGTCTATTTTTGAACATTATGAAAACTGAATAGTCTTCTATGTGATCTGTAACTTTTTTACCTTGATTTTATTTGAGATTTATCCATTGGTGTTTGAGGCTACAGTCAATCGTTTATGTTGCTGCATGTCATATCATCATTGGCTATATTCAATTCATTAGTCTGTATTTCATGTTTAAGTAGACTCTGGCCTACTTACCTATATTAACAATGCTGCTGTGAACATTCTTTTGTTTTCAATTGATTACACATGAACATACATCAGAGAAACCAATTTCCCAAGCTGATTTTGAAAGTAATATATATTGGTGAGAATTCTAGTTGTGCCATGTCTTATTAAACACTTATTCTTGTTAAACTTACCAATGGTCTTCCAATCTAGTGGATGTGTGGTGCTTTTCACTTGTACTCTCCTGGTTGATCATGAAGAAGTACATTTTTCATACGTTTATACATTTATTATCAGTTCATATATCAATTTAGGATCCATATTGTTTTTTTCCCCTAAGAGACATCTTATTTTGCCATAAGTGCTATGATGTGAATGAATTTTTGATTAAGAAGTTATATTTTTAAGAAAGAATGTTTAGCTGGGCGTGGTAGTGCATGCCTTTAATCCCAGCACTCAGGAGGCAGAGGCAGAGGCAGGCGGATCTCTGTGAGTTCAAGGCCAGCCTGGTCTACAGAGCGAGCTCCAGGCCAGCTGGGACTAAAGGGAGACCCTGTCTCAAAAATACAAAGAAAGAAAGAAAGAAAGAAAGAAAGAAAGAAAGAAAGAAAGAAAGAAAGAAAGAAAGAAAGAAAGAAAGAAAGAAAGAAAGAAAGAAAGAAAGAAAGAAAGAGAAAGAAAGGAAGAAAGAAAGAAAGAAAAGAAAGAAAGAAAGAAAAAGAAAGAGAGAGAAAAAGAAAGAAAGAGAGAGAAAAAGAAAGAAAGAGAAAGAAAGAAAGAAAGAAAGGAAGGAAGGAAGGAAGGAAGGAAGGAAGGAAGGAAGGAAGAAAGAAAGAAAATGAAAGAAAGAAAGAAAGAGAGAAGGAAAGAAGGAAAGAAAGAAAGAAAGAAAGGAAAGAAGGAAGGAAGGAAGAAAGAAAGAAAGAAAGAGAAAGAAAGAAAGAGAAAGAAAGAAAGAGAAAGAAAGAAAGAGAAAGAAAGAAAGAGAAAGAAAGAAAGCTGGGCATTTTGGCACCCACCTGTGTTTTCAGCTAAAACAGAAGAATCATGAGTTCATGTCTAATCTGAGGTCCATAGTCATACCCTATCTTAAAAAAAAAAAAAAAACAGAAACAAACAGCCCTCAAACCAAAAGAACCAATGTTTTTATTTTTATAATTGTATTTATAGGTAATGTTTGCATACAATACACAAGTGTTCATTAGTTTTGTCTAATGTTTGCACAGATACACAGCTGTTCATGAGGTCATTCTTCTGGCTCTATTTCCTTGCATGGTACTCCTTGAAGTTTAAGCCTTTGCCTCTTTTTAAAGTTTAAAAAATTAAAATTAAAAAATTTTAGGACTTTTTAAAGTCCTAAAAATGATGAGTGGGCCTTCTTCTACCATGTTCAAATTGACTCAGTGATGTAGAGACCAATCATTGGATTAAATGGGTTGCTCAAATTTCTTTCAACCATCATTTGTGTGTGATGAATCATTATGTTTGTTTCTTTGTCTCAATTTTCAGAATTAGAAGCTGTAGAATACTTCATAATAAGGAATACTTTGGATATTTTGATCTAGTTTTGAGGTGAGGGGTATTTCTTTGACCATATTTCCAAAATATGTCATTATAGAGCAGTTTATTTCTTTAAAGTTGGTATGGTGAAAGTTAGGAGATAATAAATCAAATTAACTATTTACAAGAGTTTGTCTCATGTGATGCCTGATATAATATGCATTTTGTAATTTAATTAGTAATCAAGTGTAGTGTGGATTTTTCTCAATTTGACTAAATGTTAGAATAAGGGGTTAGAATTTTAAGTCAGTTTCTTGAAAGTCATTAATCGAAAGTATAGTAATATTTCTATTCCCTCCTCAGAGTACATGATCAATCTTTGAACTCCTTTCTGTTCTGCTGGTACTAATAACCAATCTCTGAAACTATTTGGAAGAGTTGGGCAATGACACCACCTAATGGTTATAGAATTTACCACCTGAGCTTCATGACAATACTTGACGTGTTTCTAGATATGCACATGCTCATCAGCTAGAGAAGACAATATTAACTACATTGATTGCCCTATTTGGATGTGTCCCAAATGATTGGGAAGCCATCCTCATCCTTCTTCATTTATTTCCTTTTCTCTAACATTGTTGCCTTTCATCTCAGTCCTTAGCTGAATTTACACAAAATATCTTGCTAAAGCTGTCTAATGCACATGTTCTCTAGGGGGCAATTATGTTTCTAGTCTATCGCCATGGGACATTTAGGCAATGTATGGCAAGATTTTTGGTTGAGACAACTGATATAGGAATGGCATGCAGTGAGTGGACTAGGAATACTGTTTTAGAATCAGACAATGGCCAGGACAGACCCACAACAAAGTGACTAGCCCCAGATATTAGTAGTTGGGAGACTGAGCAACACTACAAAAGCAAATAAGTTTCTCTTTTCATTTTGTTTCTTCTCCATTCATTGTTATGACTGTTTTGTGATCTAATTATTAATTCGTATCTATGTTTTATGGGATTATAATATAGTTAATATTGCTTAATCAGTTCTATTTTAGAGATTTTATATACATACTTGCCCATACGTCTATACTTTGGGGAATTGTGGTATATATGTATATATGTATGTGTTTGGGGAATTGTGGTATATATGTATATATGTATGTGTTTGTTTTATTTAGATACTGTTTGCAGGTGAAGACTGTAACACAACTAAGGCCCTAAATTCAATTCCAGTTCTGACCAAAACAATTAAGATGTTTACATTAATTAAATGGCATTATATTTTAGACCAGAAGGATACTTGAAGTAGTCCGGGTACTTATGGGGACTCTGTGACTAATTGTTAGAAATATGTAGTAATTAACAAAAACTCCTGTGAGCTAAGTTTTGAATTTTCACTCTATTTTAATATTAACTTGAGGCTGCTTTGTTTTCCTTAAAGGGTCACACAGAAACATCTGGATGATTAGCTAAGGAGACACTTTTCACATTAAAAAATGGAAAGCCTACCTTAGCTTCTGTCAGAAACTCCCAAGTTTTATGTCAACATGTTTCTGGGATCCCATTATATTTTCTATGGACTTTTTGTTGTTCTTGCAGATATAAATTGGAACTAGGCATCTGTTGGAAAACCAGGCCAATTTCCAAAATGTTGGCTGCTCGGGAGATTGAATTTAGCTTTAATAAGTTGTAGCTGCTAGTTTTCTGTGGTGAAAGGGAATGAGAGCCCATTTTCCATAGCTGAACTACCTTCTTAGAGTGAAAAGTTTTCCCTGACCACTAATTACTATAAATGCAGCTTTGGAGGTGGTTTGATAAGCGAACCTGCTGACTTGGCAGGTATATTCTCATTCCCTTTAATTTTTTTATCTAGTCAGGGTGAAATTTGCATTCGTGGTTCTATATAGGGAGTTTGCTAATGTATCTCCAGGAGAACATAGAGAAATATTAAAAGAAGACTGGATGGCAGTTACTCTTGATTCATGTTTTTAGCTTTGTGTAATAATGAGAACATACCAATTCTCTTATGGTAGTTAAAAAGTGAAGGAAGCATGGCTGTATGGAAACACTGAGAGCAATTTAACTATATGTTAACACTATAGGCTATGGCTCACAATAATCACAGGGATATTGCTGGTTTTATTTGTGGGTTGATTATAGGCCAACCATCAACAGTCCTAAAATGATACTCTGTAAAAAGGGGGAAAAAAAGAATGCACCCACATGTTGAAAATGATGTTGGTGCTTTTCCCCCACTCTTGGCCTTACCCTCCAATCGAGAACTGCTGGCGAGAGAAATTGTGTTAGAATAATCCTGCCAAATCCACTATGTAATCTTGGGATTATTCGTGTTGCTCCACGTGGTAACCTTAGTATTTCAGAACATTTTTGATGAAAATAATCTTCCAACAGGTTAAAATCAGGGCTATTCTGGCAGTGTTTCAAATGCTAAGAAAAGGCTATAAGGACAATATTTGCCCCTGGTGGCTTTTTCCTTGATGTCTGAGCCCTAGGGGCCATCTTTACTGTCTAGCAATTGAGTTTCAACAGTGAAATGTCTTGTTCAGAGGAAGTGATCCTTTGAAATGACCTTCTTGAAAAACAATAAACTCCAAATAGAATGAGTCCAATTTTTACTGATAACAGACTAGATGTAGAGAGAAAAATATCGGACATGTTAATCTCCAATTAATTTCTCCTTTTTTCTTCATCGTCTACTTTTTTCTACAAATCATTTTCCTTGTCTCTCTTGATGTGAAGGCTGTTTTGCAGATTAGTTGTCAGCTTTCCACTCCCAAGCCTTCTGAGGCCAGGATAGCACTGGAAGAATGGATAGAATTTCTGAGTTGAAATTTTCTGTCTGAAAGTGTTCAAGCTCTTAGGTTGGTTAGCCACCTAATCGGGAAGAAACCACTAAGAGGACACAGCTTGATGAAAGTGCTTAAAGAGCAGTTCTTACTTTCAGAATGTGGGGCATTGAGACAGATTTGGAATCCTGCTATATTAAGCAGATTTGTGTCCTCAGAGTTCTCATTCAACCAGAATTTTCCCATGTCTTTAAAAATTTCTTTAAGAATTATCATGAAGTCGCCATCTATTTTTTTATCCTTGATGTTCACTTACCAATTTCCCTGCTGGTGCATAATTGTATGTGCGTGCCTAGAAATAGTCCTAGTTAGATCTTTATAGAAAGATTAATAGACATTCATTTCTTTTTTTTTAATTTATTTATTTCTGTATGTGTATGAATGTACTGTCTGCATGCAGGTTTGTGCACCGTGTTGTGCAGTGCCGCAGAGGTCAGAAGAGGGTTTCAGATTCCCCTGGAACTGGAATTCTCCTGGAATTGGAGTTTCGGACGGTTCTCGGCTGCCATGTGGCTGCTGGGGATCGAACCCGGGTCCTCTGCAAGAGCGGTCGGCGCTCTTAACAGCTAGGCCATCTCTCCAGCCCCAATAGACATTAATTTCAAACCATTCTATAACATTAGTGCCTTGTTTTATCAAATTCAAAATTTACATAGTTCTGGTGTATGTGTTGTTTCTCACTTTTCAGTAAGATTGTGAGTCAGAGCACTTATGTTTATGCCTTAATATTTCAATATTTGCTTCAGCTAATGTTCTTGAGTCAGAATTAAGCACATTTTTAAATATTGAAAGCTTTAATTGGATGAGTTATCTGAGTAGATACTAAGTAGTATCTTTCTGTTAATGAATAAGAATATGCCAAATGCAAGACTCTCTCACCAGTGCCCAATTAAATATATATACATATATATATAATTCACAGATTTAAAAGTGGTTATGTATGGCTTCTTAATTATGGAGACAAAAATCTTTGTATTCTATAAGTTGCCTGTTATATTGTTCTTGCTGTTTATCTGTTAATGGAGTTTGGTTCATTCTGAGACTGTTCAAAAGTAACAGTGTGTTGTTTTTGGAGTTTGATAGAATAAGCATAAATTCACATATAGCTCTAATGCTAAGGAAATATTCTTCTTTTTTTCCAAAATAATTTTAAAATCAAAGTCTATTATTCTCTGTATAGACCTAACTAGGGATAATTGAAAGGCATCGTGCCTGGGAATTCTGGTGTGCTTTAGATTCTACTTTACTCAAATTTTTCTGGATCCTCCAACTGCATTTCCGGGGAAAATATTTGATTACAGTATTATACTTTTCATATATTATGGGTTTCAAGTTCCTAAAATTCAGTTCAAATGTATACAACTAGTCTATAGCCAAACCACCCTGAAGTCACCTGGTCTTGTCTAATATCAGAAGCTATGGAAGGTCAGATCTGGTTATTTACATGGATGGGAGAATTTATATATATATATGTGAAGTTGTTGCTGCATAGTTTTCTTATATTCTGTCTTTGGGTTTCAAAAACACACAGTTCTGGCATCATAAACTGAGTTGGTAAGTATTTCTTTTTATATTATTTCTGGAAGTGATTTTATAATTAATGTTCATTGTTCCTTAAATATTTGGTAGATTTAATCACTGAAGCTATATGTTTCTGGAAGTTTGCTTTTCATTCTCTCTCTCTCTCTCTCTCTCTCTCTCTCTCTCTCTCTCTCTCTCTCTCTCTCTCTCTGTAGGTTTTCAACCATGAATTCAACTTCTTTAATAGCTATAGAATAATTCACGTTATCTACTTTTTTGTTAATGCAGTGAGATAGTTTCTTTCTTCCAAAAATGGCTCACTTAATAATAGCTTATTAAGTTTATGGGCATAAAGTTTTGAATAACATTCCGTGATTATGATTTCAACAGCTATAGAAACTCCAATAACTCTGGCTGGCTTTCTCAATCATCATACTGGTAGGTTGTATCTGCTCTCTTTTTTCCAGATCAGTCCAATGAGAGGCTCACCAATTTTGTTGATCTTAACAATGAGCGAGTTTTTTGTGGTACTAATATTTTTTCTCGTACTCTTTTCATTGCTTTCCAGCTCTGCTTTATTTCTGTTTCGCTTATTTTTGTGTCAGTTCTGTCTTGATTTTCTGGTTTCTAAGGGTAAAAGCTGATATGAACTTGAGTCTTATAACTGTTTAGTCCTATAAATGTTTTCCTAAAGCAGTGTTTTGGCTGCATTCTCAAAACTTTGATAGTGTTTTTTTTTTTTTTTAATTCCACACAGTTTTGTCTGGTTTGTGTCATGTGTTTTGAAGCTTTGTTATGAAGTGCATAAATGCTTAAGATTATTATATCCTATGATAAATTTAGCCATTTATTGGTATTCAATTGACTTGTTATCCCTGGTATCATTCATGGGTGTGAATAAACTTTATATAATATCAGTATAATCATGCTAATTGTCTTCTGGCTAATTTTGCCAATATTTTTATTTTAACCTACTAACAGTAAAGTGTGTTTCTTGTAGACAGTATACAGGTGAGTCTTGCTTTCTAATTCAGTTTGACAATCTATGCCTTTAAATTAGGGTACTTAGTTCACTTACATGTAATCGTTAATGTGATTAGATTTAGGATAACAATCCTTCCATGTTTTCTATTTACTCTATCTCTTTTTGAAAATTTCCTCTTTTGCCATATTTATTTGTTTATGGTTCTATTTTATTTCATTTGTTGGCTTACTATTAACTATGCTTCTTTATTTCTGATTTTATTGGTTGCTTTAGTGTTCATAGCATACACGTTTAACTTGTGAGGGGACTAATGTCAAAGCATAGTACACAAATTTTACTTATAGTCTAAGGACATTGTAGTACTATATAGTACATCTGTTTAACATATAGCCTTATTTCTATTGTTTGTATGGATTATTTTTATACATTTCTTAAACATTATACTGTAATCTTAGATGTCCTACCTTTTAGAACTGTGAAAAATAAATTTCTTTTATTTATTTATAAGTTTCACAGCCTCATGATGCTATCATAGTAACACAAAGCACTCTAAAATTCCCTCCTTCTTTTTTCCTTCCATCTATCTTTCCATCCTCCCATCTATTTGTAAAAACCATGAAGTCCTGCCAATACCTTTGATTCCAATCCAATAATGTATATTTACTTCTAGCCTTCTTTCTCTGATAATGAGAAAATTAGCTCTCAATAACTAAATTACATATAAATATATTTAAGTACTTAATCTTAGTTATATAAACTAGTTTCTAAACTACTAATCCCTATTCTTGTGAGAGCACATGTAATAGTTTAACTATAGGTTGTATATACAGGGTTTTTTATTTAATTTTAGAGGCACCAGTCAGGATACTGTTTACACAGTAAATAACATTATTTCTTTTCTTCCCCACTGCCTTCAGGGTGGTTATGTTATTTACTTGTGCTGCAATTAGGTTCTTTTGTTAGTGTTTGTATTACACTGTGTTCCCTCCAGCAAACATGTACATCCTGATCGATTTTTATTGCTTATTTATATGGTCAATATGTTAAATTTCACTGTGCTTCTCAGAATCAGTGTCATATAAAAAGGTATATTGTGCAATCATTCCTTCCCATTTCCCCCTTTCCCATCCCTTTCTTCTCTACTGCCTTAGCAAACAAATTCTGTAGTTTCCAGGTTACTTACTATATTTATTTTGCACAGAATACAACATGCATAAATGTTCTCTTATGTCCAGTTCTTACATGAAAGGTAGAATACTATAGATTATATTTTAATAGTTTGTCTTCTGAAAATGTTTGACAAATAAAAAGCACACACATATATACATATATATTCTAAGTATGCAATTCTTCTCTTCCCTCATTTATCCTCTTTTTCTTCCTCTCTTCACTCCTTCCTTCCTTCCTTCCTTCCTTCCTGTGTAAAGATTACCACAATCAATTTAACATCTCTGCCACCTATAGTTATTATTTTGTATGTGTTTGCTTGTGTATGGCAAAGATACAATGTATGCCCTCCTTTCTTCCATCTAACACTTAATCACATAAATCATTTCATATCATTTCATTTTTTATACCAGTGTATCACTCCATCATGTGGCTGTAGCCTAATTACTATTCTCTGTTTTATGGAACGCTTAGGTAGTTTCCAGTATTTTGATATTTTAAATGAATTTTCAGTGAATAACCTTGCCCATCAATATTTTTGTATAGGAACTATTTCCTTAGTATATTTTTTAAGGATGTATTTTATTTGTGTGTGTGTGTGTGTGTGTGTGTGTGTGTGTGTGTGTGTGTGTTTATGTGGGGGTATAGGTACCCAGAGAGTTCAGAAAAGGGCATCAGACATCCTGGAACTACAGCTATAAGTGGTTGTGAGCTACCCTTCAGGGGTACTAGAAACTGAACTTGGGTCCTCTGCCAGGGAAGTCTGTACTCTTAATTGCTGAGCCATCTCTCCAGCCCCTTGTGCAGAATTTTTTTGGTCTTTTTGAGACAGGGTCTCCTTCTAGCCCCAGCTGTCCTGGAACTTGCTATGTAGACCAGGCTGGCCTTGAACTCGCAGAAATCCACCTGCCTCTCCAACCCAAGTGCTAGGATTAAAGGCATGTGCCACCACACCTGGCTGCAGATTCTTAATAGTCAGATTCCTGAGATGTATAACACTTTTTGTCCTTCTGATTCCTCGAAGACTTTCTATCAGAAAATCAAATATTGCCTTGTTTTTTTTAAGTAAGCCAAACCAAAATTTCAATATCTAACATTTTCCATTCTTTTTTTTTTTTTTTTTGGTCTTTTCGAGACAGGGTCTCCCTGTAGCCCCAGGTGTCCTGAAGCTCACTCTGTAGACCAGGCTGGCCTTGAACTCACAAAGATCCACCTGCCTCTGCCTCCCGAGTGCTAGGATTAAAGGCGTGCACCACCACGCCCAGCCATTTTCCATTCTATAATCATCACTTTCCATAGAATTCTTACATTCTGAAATGCGCTCAATTGTAACTTGAGCTGAAATTTGCTTATAATTTTCAATATTTTGTTTGTATTTGTCAAATTAAAAACATACAACACAACCAAGTTTGCATTATTGTGATATAGTCAAATGCACACAGTTACTTTTTCTTAACAGCAAATGAAACCATGTGTGCAGAAAGACACATGGTATAAGGTTAAAAAAAAAAACCCAGTAGTGGAGAGTTTTCTGCTAGTGTGGACAATCATAGTGACTTAAACCATGGAGAATCTTATGTTTGATCTCAAATCAAACTTTGATTTTTTTAAAAAGTTATTGAAGACAAACTGTGAAGTTGGACTTAGTAGGTTGAATGGGTGGGCATTCAGTGTCCCAAAGGCCTTTCATAGCTTCAGCCTTCCCAGGATGTCTGCCTATTTGAAGTACTCCTGGGGCTGGAGAGATGGCCTAGCGGTTAAGAGTGTCCACTGCTCTTGCAGAGGACCCAGGTTCAATCCCCAGCACCCACATGGCGGCTGAGAACCATCTTTAACTCCAGTTCCGGGAGAATCTGACACCCTCTTCTGACCTCCGTGGCATTGCACGACACGGGTGCACAAGCCTACATGCAGACAGAACATTCATACACATAAAAAATAAATAAAATTTAAAAAAATAAAAAAATAAACAACAAGGTACTCCTGAACACATTTATTTTTCTTTTCCTATACTTTCTGCTTATTTTTGTAGGTCTATAACTCTTCCTGGGAGTCTAATGTTCTTATGAATTAAATATCAAAAATCAAATTTCCACTGGGGTATTTGCTTCAAACTACCCTCCTCTCAGGATTTTTGGTGCCAGATTTCTTTGCAAAATGACAGTTTGCCTGATCTACACTTCATTGCCCTTACTTTGCAAAGTTGCCTTTAATTTATTGTGTATATCTTTGGGGTAAGAACACAGAGGCAGTGAGAAGCAAGTGCTTTATCTGTAGATAAGAGCTTCTTAATAACCCCAACTCTTATCTGCAAGTTAAAACAGACGAGGGGTGCTTTGCCTATTTCTGTCTGCTGCCTGCAAATGGAGCATTCTGTGCCTTTCGCCTGGCTGCTACTCGGCTTCCTTGATGCTGTTAATGGTCTGTTGGATGAAGAAGAAAATCCTCCAGATGGGAGGTCCTAATTGGAAAGCAAAAATAAGATCCTGTTTTATTTTTCTTATATTGATAGATTTAGACAGACAAATGAATTGTATTGTCTGTCCCAGAATATTTTACTTATATATCTGTTGAAATTCTGAAAGCTTAGTCATTTTTAAGCATGTAATCTGTAGCCATAAACTGAAGTTCTTTTTGTTTTGCTTAAGCAATTATTACCTAGGGAAATATGTCTATGTTGGTGCTGAGGAACTTATGGAGGGAGCTTATGATATTCTCTTATTATTCAAAACATATGCACCATCAGCATTTTCAGAAAGCTGGGTAGAAAGGCGGGATCTTCAGAACTTACCTCAGACCTCTTGAATCAGATGTTGAACTACAAAGCCTCCAGGGAGTTGAGCAAAACAAAGCTTGAGAAGGACTACAGAGAAGATGGCAAACCTGTTTAGGAATCAGAGAATCTAGAATGCATTACTTCTCCTTTTCTTTACCTCTTTCTCTCCCTTTTTCTTTCTTTTTTTTCTTTTCTTTCTTTTCTTTCTTTCTTTCTTTTTCTTTCTTTCTTTCTTTCTTTCTTTCTTTCTTTCTTTCTTTCTTTCTCTTTCTTTCTTTCTTTCTCTTTCTTTCTTTCTTCCTTCCTTCCTTCCTTCCTTCCTTTCCTTCTTTTTATCCTTCCTTCCTTTTTTCTTTCTTTCCTTCCTTTAATCCTTCCTTTCTTCTTTCTCCCTTTCTTCCTTTCTTTCCTTCCTTCCTTCCTTTTTTCTTTTCTTCCTTCCTCTCTTTTTTCTTTCTTTCTTTCTTTCTTTCTTTCTTTCTTTCTTTCTTTCTTTCTTTCTTTCTTTCTTTCTTTCTTCCTTCCTTCCTTCCTTCCTTCCTTCNCATGTGCCACCATGCCCACATTCCCTTCCTGTTGTACTCTAGTTGCTAATGCTCTATCAGGAAAGATAATTGAAGCCAAATGTGAAGACTCATCTCTATAGGTAGGTTTGTCCCGAGCTTGGGGCCAGCCTGGGCTACAGAGTAAGACCCTATCTCAAAAACAAATAATTTTTTGTCTAGTCCTATCCAGAAATCAAGCTGAGGTACTTTCTGTCAGGGCACAGTGCAAGGAATCCAGGTTCCTTCTCATTATAGCTTACCCTCCCTCCCCCGTTCCCATCAGTTACAGGCACATCATCTCCCAGCAGCTTTACAAAGTTCCATTCTGGACTGGCTTGTATCCCAGAATCTATCTCACTCATTTGTAGAACAAAAGGAAGAAAATTAACTCATCAGTAGGCCAAGAAGAAATTGATTTTACCTTTCAAATAAAATTTTAACAACTCTCTCTTAAAAAAAAAAATCAACTGACCATGGTAATTAATGTATTCTTATAACCCTATCACTTAGAATGCAGAGGCAGGAAAATCAGAAGTTTGAGGACAGCGTAGGCTACATAAGACCAGGTATTAAAAAATAAATACAAATAAATAAGAAAACAATTAAAAATAAACCTCAACATTTTTGTCTATAGTATTTTTATAATACCTATTTTAATATTTAGAAATTATGTGTATATGTGTGCTATGTGTGTGTCTGTGGGGTTATGTGTGTTATGTGTGTGTCTATGTGGGGTTATGTGTGTGTATATATGTGTTATGTGTGTGTATGTGGGGTTATGTGTGTTATGTGTGTGTCTGTGTGGGGTTATGTGCATATGTGTGTTTATGTATGTGTCTGTGTGGGGTTATGTATATATGTGTGTTATATGTGTGTCTGTGTGGGGTTATATGCATGTGAGTGCAGGTGCCGAAGTGTCTAGAAGACAGCATCAGATCCTCTGGAGCTGGAGTTATAGGCAGTTGTGAACTACTAATATGGGTGGTCGGAATGGAACTCAGGTCCTCTGTAAGAGCAGTACATGCTTTTAACCCACTGAGCCGTCTCTCAGCCCCTATGAACCTGTATTTTTTTTGGGGGGGAGGTCCTTTTGAGACAGGGTCTCCCTGTAGCCCCAGCTGTCCTGGAACTCACTCTGTAGACCAGGCTGGCCTTGAACTCACAAAGATCCGCCTGCCTCTGCCTCCCAAGTGCTAGGATTAAAGGCGTGCGCCACCACAATTTTTGTCTATTTCATAAAGAACATCTTAATCATCTTTATAACCCTTTTCCCATCGGCGCCCTCCCATCCCCCCTCTGGATTTCATGCATTCTGTCATTTATGTTAAGGCCTATCGAGTCAAGTTAGAGTCCTCCGACCTACCTCAGTGCAAGTTCACCCACTGGGGTCTAGTCAGGCTAGCTAGAGCTTAAATAAGAGCAGCTCTTCCTCACCCAGCAGTGTAACATTCTCCTGGGCATGACACTTGGGACAATTGCATTGCAGTTGTTCATCAACAGCCAGTTTGGATGTCAAGCCCTTTTTGTTGAAGTTTTATCAAGGTTTTATGTTTAGAGGGTTCGGTGTCACCTTTGGTGCATAAATACCATGGACTTTGATGCTTTCCTTTCCTGTTCCATGATCCTTACAGCTGCTTCAGTTCAGATGCACATCATTAATTGCCTGAACTCTAGACGATTGTTCCAACGGCTCTTTCCTCCAGCTCACTCTGCATTGCACACACTTTCTGGTACATGTTGTTCTATCCCTCCTCCGTGTGAAATCTGAGTGTTTCTATGGAAAGAAATTGCTTTGGAATAAAGTTCCAGATTCTCTGAGATTTGACCCAGACTTGAGGCTGTCCATGGAGACCTCTGACTGCTGGGTGGCACTTCCTGCTCTGCACTTTTGTACAATCTGCGCCTTTATTTGGTACACCATTTCTTTTTCATGTATCTGGAGGTGGACTCATAGTGTAAAACTGTAAATTGCCTATTGTACTATTGTAGACTTATTATTTCCTCCCTCCATTAGTCAGTGGAACTTTGAAGGAAAGAAATAGTTTTGTTCAGCTTCGTTTCACGAGTTAGTACCTTACAACTTATGTAGGAGTGTCTGACCCTGAGGTCCCTAAGATGCTTAGTAAATCAGAATTTAGATTTAGGTAAGCCTCATTTGAATAGTGTCATATGGACTGCCTGGTTCAACAGCCTGGGTCTGCACCACAGTACACAGTATATGACCATTCAGCCTTGGGAAATGTTAGAATAGTTGAGGTTGAAGAAATTAGCTATGAAGTACAGTTAACACAGTGGTAACTTGATTTATATGGGCAATAGTTTTCAAGCACATGATTCTTAGTGTAACATTTGTTAACCAGTAAGAATGCAGAGTGAATGAATGCAACAAAGTATTAATACTCCGGATACTCCTATTTTTACTGATTCACACAGTGAATAATTGGACTATTGCAATATACAACACTATGGATGAATCTAATGTAAATCTTAAGGACAGCATGATAGGAACATATCAAAGACCTATGCATGAATCTTGAGAGTGGTTATTGGGGGGGGGTGAAGGAGGCAGAATGACAAGATGAAGATGATCGCATAGTGGAATGTCAAGTATTGCCTAGGCTCTAGTCTCTTAGACACTGGGTTTCTATGTATGTATATGTTAACATAATAAACATGTAAACAAAAAGACATTATGAACAGATTATGCATCAGAGATTTTGATAAATAAGATTTAATCAGTTCTCTGCACTAGCTTGCCATACTTCAAAATATCTCTCTCATAGAAAATGCAATAGTAGTGCTGAATTCAAAGACAATAACCGTTATGGAAATGAGAAAATAATGGGGACACAGCACAAACACAGCCTTTTTGAGTCAATCAAGGACTGAGGGTGTGGAGATGAATTGCAATCAACTGTAATGCAGTCTCATTTTGTGGTTTGGTGCTTGTATTAGCTTGTCCTACATTTTCTTGGCAGCAGGGAGGAAGCAAAGGGTACTATTCAAAGAAGAGCAACTGTGCAAGGCCCGTGAGAAGAATATTTGCCCTATTTCTTCTATGTTCCATACCACACAAAGAAACTTTTGCTGTTTAATTTGTGTGAGAGATATCCTTCATTGAAAAATGATTCTCTTTTGCATTTCTCCAAGCACTCTCTCTCATTCTCATTTTCTTTTTCAATCCTACATTCTCTTTCCTGCTTGAATTCTTGAAATCTCTTTTCAGTATCAGTTGGTGCAAGACAATGTGCATTTATTTTGGCAGCAGCTTTTTTGGGTTTCCATGCCAGAATGTCTGCCTTCACAATGAGCTGGTTCTAAGGCACTTTAGATTTCAGCCGATTTCCAGTATCAGCTGTGAACAGACAAAGTTCTATCTGGGAATAAACTTTCTCTTTATTAAGCAGGAGCTTTAGTTAACCCCTTGGCAGAGTCCAGAGAGGAACTAAGCACTGTTTGGATTCCTGGGTCATTAAACAACTCTATCATGGGGGTCTTCCTGTCTTCGCAGTGATGTGTAGCCATTTTCATCCTAGAACAGCTATTCTGTGTATTTTTAGTATCAGCAGGAGAGGATGGATATTTGGATGAGCTGACTACCCAGTTGGAAACTCTAAACATACAAAGGGTCTTAAGTTTCTCTTGATCTTGTTTTCCCTCAACCCACTACTTTTTTTGAATCATCTGAAATGGAAGGCCACTTGTAAAGAAGCCTCTCACTCTGGGTCTACTGGCTACCATTCTCTTCTTTGGTCCTTTGTTCTGTTTCTTCTAAAAGCAAGGGAGCACACAAGCTCTGTCAGCTGTTTGTCACTTCCAGAGATATTACGCTGTTTCTGTCACGTCTCTCCAGCCAAGCTGAGGAGAACATCTTGCAATTTGACCAGTTATAAATAGGAGTCCTGAGAGGGTATAATTTAGCATGGTTTTTATATTTCCCAAACTTGTTTCCTGTTGCTTCATTTGATAGCAAGTACTATAAACCGTAGTAGTTTCTCACTGCAAGTTGTATTTTTTTTCTTCTGAGAGGTAAGAAAACTGCCTTGTATTCTTTCTTTTTTTATGATGTTATTTTTTTAATTAATTAATTAATTAATTATTTGTATGAATGTACTGTCTGCATGCAGGTCTGTGCACCCATGTTGTGCAATGCCACGGAGGTCAGAAGAGGGCGTCGGATTCCCCTGGAACTGGAGTTCTCCTGGAATTGGAGTTACAGACGGTTCTCAGCCGCCATGTGGGTTCTGGGGATCGAACCCAGGTCCTCTGCAAGAGCAGCTGGGTTCCAGCGCCAGGCTATCTCTCCAGCCCCGCCTTGCATTCTTTCTAATTCCATCTGGAGCATTGTGTCAGCATCTTTCTTCCCAGACCACATACCCAGGGCAAAGCCTGGAGCAAACTGAGACTGTGTAACAGAGGTGGGGCCAGGGGCGGGGGTTGGGATGGTGGTAGTGGTGTTTTGTTTCTGTCTCTTTCTACTGCAGGTTAATTTGTCTGTTTAAGCCCAATCTGACTTTATTAACACCATCATCTGTGGATCCAACTAGAATTACACCAACATCAAATTGAATTACTCGAATTTCCCTTCATTGGAGACAGCACATTCCTTGAGTGGCTCTTTGGTGTGCCATTCCTACATCTCCTTTGCAGATGACTTCACATGAACATCCCAGGAATAGGGTCAATAATATTGTGAGCCAGGCATGGTGGTACACGCCTTTAATCCTAGCATTTGGGAGCCAGAGGCAGGTGGATCTTTGTGAGGTTCAAGGGCCAACTTGTTCTACATAGTGTGTTCCAGGAACAGCTGGGGCAAAAGGGAGACCCAATTTCCAATAGACAAAAAAAAAAAAAAAAAGTAAAAAAAAATAATAATAATATTGGTGAGAGAATGCGTGACATGGTATTCTGAAGCATGACTGGACAGTGAAATCAAATAATATATGTCATTGTTAATTTGTGAAGCACAGATAGTTCCTTTTCTATAGGTGTACACCATTAGGACATGTCATGTAAATGGGCCCACTTTACTTTCAGATTTTATTAGTAGTAAAAACCTGCTTAAATATGAGCCACAGGCTGCATTTCTGAGGATACAATGGTTAAGTTATAACAGAAGCCACAGAATACAATCTCTGCAAACATATCCTCGATTTTTTTCAGAGAAAAATTTTCCATGTATGAACTTAAAAGTTTACATGGAGTAGTAAGTATAAATGTTGGGACTAGAATGTAATTTAGTTGGTAGAGTACCTGGCTAACACATACATATCTATAGGTCAAATTCCCAGCAGTCCATAAACCAAACAGGATGGCGCACACCTGTGATCCCAGCCCTTGAGAGGTGGGGGCAGGACAGGATAGTCTGAAGTTCGAGTCATCTTTGGTTACATAGTGAGTTTAAGCCAGCTTGGGATATATGAGACCATGCCTCAATAATAATAATAAGCATAACTGTAATTAGTAATTATGGAAATTGCCATTGACTACCTGCCATTTAATACAGCTCCATTCACTCAGATATGTATTGTACATAATTTTCCCATAACCCAGTGGTTAGTGTTGGCACTTTGACAAGATCTAGAATCATCCACAAGACAAGCCTCTGGGTGAAACTTTAAGCATGGTTGAGAGGGAGTTTCTTAAATAGGTTAATAGAAATGGGAAGACAGAGCAGAAGGATTTCCAGGGTTTGGGTTCTAGAGTGTATAGAAAGGAGGACGCGGAGCTGGAGAGATGGCCTAGCGGTTAAGAGCACTGACTGCTCTTGCAGAGGACCTGGGTTCGATCCCCAGCACCCACATGGCGGCTGAGAACTGTCTTTAACTCCAGTTCAAGGGGAATCCGACACCCTTTTCTGACCTCTGCGGCATTGCATGACACGGGTACACAAACCTGCATGCAGACAGTACATTCATACACATGCAAAATAAATAAATAAAATTAAAAAATTAAAAAAAAAGAAAGGAGGACGCTTGCTGAACACCTGCTTTCTGACAGCAGATGTCATGTGACTAGCAGCCTCACACTTCTGCCGCCATGCTGTTCTCACCGTGGCGGACTTCCACTCACACTATTAGCCAAAATAAGCCTTTTCTCCTTTAGTTGCTTTTGTCAGGGTATTTTATGACAGCAACAGGAAAAGTAACTAAGACCCAGTTGTGTTTGTGCGTGTATATATATGTATGTATGCATATTGAAAAGCGTACTTGGCTGCATAACCCTTTATTGAATTATGTGATCTGTACACTGCCAATAAAGGAATAATTGGCAATTGCTGTGTCAAGACTAGTTCCAAAACTTAGCAACTGAAAATGACTATATTTTATTTGTTCAAAATTCTCTAAGTTGGTGGTATGCAGTAGACCCAGTCTGGCCTCACTCTTGTGTTTGGTCTTCAGCTGAGGTGTCTCTGCACAGTCTCTACTGTCCTCCAGGAGGCAGGCTTGGACTTTTCCCACATCTGAGCAGCAGAGTTCTTAGTTGCATTGTACAATGCAACTAAGTTTTTCATGCCTCTATTTACATAACATTTGCCCATGTTCCACTGGCTAAAGCAAGTGAGCATCTATAAGCCTAGTGCCATTGTGGAAGGGGAGACTAGACAAGGGATTGACTATGGGGACATGTTCCTTATTGGAATGCTAATGTAATCGTCTCCCAGAGTGGAGCTTTCAAGCTGCCAAATGATTTCAATAGAGGAAGCAACATTCTGGTTGCTGGGATGAAGTATGCCAGCAAAGGACTGAGAAAGGCCAAGGTTCTGCATTGATGTGATGAATGTACTTTCTGAATGAGAAATCATAGGACAGTCTGGTAAAAGCATAGAACCTAATCACTCCTGTGATTCTTGAGAAGAAATAGCACCAAAGTTAGTGAATTAATGTAAGATTAGTAGATACGCTAATAAGAAACTTTTCATACAGCAAGCACCATGACATGAATAAACAGGAAAATGCAAACTTAGAAAACTATGGATGAAAGACAAGTGGGTAATATTCCTAAAACTTAATAAAGAAGAAATGCTAATGCATACACAAAGGATATGAATAAGTATTTCTTCAACACAGGTATGCAAAATCCAATGAACACATGAATAATAGTATTAGCCATTAAGAAAATGAAGATCAAAAGCACATGATAACACTTAACACTCACCAGAATGTCTTTAATCAGCAAGTGCTTACAAGGATTTGAAAAAATGGAGCCCATATGCATTGCTGGTAGGGATATATAATGGAAGAGCTGCTTTGGAACAGAGTTTGGCATTTTCCTTAAGGACTAACATAGAGGTACTCTGTAATCCAGCAGTTCTGCTCCTGCATACAGGCCCAAGAGAATTAAAAACCCCAATATGGAGCTGGAGAGGTGGTTCAGAGGTTAAGAGTACTTGCTACTCCTTTACAGGACCTAACTTCAATTCCCAGCACCTATGTCAGGTGGCTCATAACCACCAATATCTCAGCTCCAGGGGATCCAATGCCTTCTAGCCTCTGGGGTCACATGCCAACACATCGGCACACACACAGACAAACATAAATACATACACTTGTTCACAGAAGCATTATTCATATTAGACTGAAAGTGGAAACTATCCAAATGTTCATCAATTGATTTTTTAATTACTATGCTTAAACAGTAGAGAAGCATTTAACAATTTAAAAGAATGGAGTGCTCACTATGCTACATTATAGATGAACTTTGAAAAACGTGTCAAATGAAACAGCTAGTCATGAGAATTCACATATTTTATAATTCTACTAATATAGAGTTCTGGAATATCATCTATAGAACCAGTACATAATTAATATTTGCCTAGAGTGAGGGGATATGGAGGGATTTGGGTATAACAGGTGAAGAATGTGGAGTTAATTTAATATTATATAAACTTATATCATGATCCTATGCATAATTAATATTTGATGAAATTATAAATAGTTAAGAACTTGTGGATAGACAGATCAAAGGCTGTACAGAGATTCTACCACTATTATTCTGCTAAGTGAATATAGCATTCTATCTAATACTTATGACATACCATTATATGTATATATCATATTATATATTATATTACATATGTTATATGTATACATTAGTGTATCTCTCAGCCCTTATCAGAGAAGCTTCTTTTTGACATAGATGAAAATTAACACAGAGACCCACAACTGTACAGAGAATAAGAGGCTACACAGTGCTAAGCCCTAAATGAGATGTCTATGTCATACCCCTGTCCCCAAAGGCTCAGGGCTCATTGGGGAAAGGGAGGTGGGAAGATTTTAAGAGCCAAAGGGAGTAGATAATTGCAAGAAAATAATGTTTTCTTCCACACCAGAGCAATTGCACATAACAATTCACAGCCATTATGACAGCATGCATGAGACCTGAGCAAGGTCAAGCCAAAAATGCCAACATGGAGAAAGGAAGTGGCCAGAAAGCCCCACCCCTAGTTGGGAACTTGTTGCAGTTGAGAGCTGCTGGGAAGCATCAGTTTTATTTAAGAATGTGTCCCCTGGCCAGGCGTGACATTGGATGCCTTTTTATTAATTTTTATTTATTATTTAATATGTATGGGTGTTTTGGCTACATGTATGTAATTGCACCTGTGTCATGCAGTGCACAAGGTGGCCAGAAGAGAGCATCTGATCCCCTGGAACTGGAGGTATTAACTGCTGTTAGCCACCATAGTGGGTGTTGGAAACTGAAACTCGGGTCCTGAGTTCCATAAGAGCAGCCTGCTGGACCATTTCTCCAGTTCCATTGTTGCACACCTTTAATCCCAGCACTTGGGAGACAGAGGCAAGCAGATCTTTGTGAGTTTGAGGCCAGCCTGGTCCACATTACTAGTTCCAGATCAGCCAGAGCTATATAGTGAACCCCTGTCTCAAAAATATAAATAAATAAATAAATAAATAAATAGATAGATAGATAGATGATAGATAGATAGATAGATAGATAAATAAATAAATAAATAAATAAATAAATAAATAGATAGATAGATAGATGATAGATAGATAGATAGGTGGATAAATAAATAAATAAATAAATAAATAAATAAATAAATAAATAAATAAATAGAGTGTGTCCCCTAATAGGTAGATCATACTCCAGGGCATGGAGCCACACACCTAAGAGTATTTGGGCAACACAAATTGGACTCCATGGGCTTAAAAAACAGGAAGGAAGGAGGACACAAAGTTGGCTGGGGTTAGGGAGATGTGGCTGAATCTGAGAGGAGATGGCGGGAAGATGAGGTTGACTATGATCAAAGTGCAATGTATGAAATTCTCAAAGGATTAATGAACATATTTTTATAAAATTAATTTTAATAAAAGAAGGAAATCCATGATAGATAGAAATTAGAGTTTTAAACATGCAGGGTCTAACCCAAGTGGAAGCGCAAGGGGGAGAGGCTCAGAACTATGCAAGGTATGGCAATTATTTGGGCTTTGAGACCTGGAAGAGTTAGAGTAGCAGTCTTCTGCAGCACATTGGGTCACCCTTTCCTAGGAGAGTAGGTGATATGGTGACTGTGATCTCATGGTCCTTGAATCCTGTATCCTAAGTCCATAATATCAGTGATCTACAAACTAGAGACTATGCATGCAACAAAAGAAACAGAAGACATCCTCCCCCACATTTCTACCTTACTGGAGCCACTGTTGTGACCCCTAGGCCTAGGGTATCTCCCTTCATCTTCATCTAGAGCTTAAGCGTCTTTTCTAAGAAACAGCATTTTAAAAATGATTAAATTCCATTAAAATGTCAGTTTATTGTAAATCTAGTGTGATTAGGCATTTCACATCATTTATTACATAGTATGAAGAAATTCACTCAGGTTTCAAATAAATGATTTGTAAGTAATCCTTTGGGTAACATAGAACTGCCTACATTTCAGAGCTCCTTTCTGAATCTTGATGTGGATGTAAGAGACAGTTTGTGAGAACAAGACAAAGAACTCCAGCTCATTTAGATTGAAACATAGTCAAGTTCCTATTTTAGCATTTGATGCCCTGATTTTGTGGGAGCTAATGTAGAGATGTGCAGTTTAGCTTGTTAGATGTGATTTGCATGCAGCTGACATCCAAGAACTTCCATGTATGATGAATTTCATTAATTCAGTGATTTGTAAAAGGAGTTGGAATTAAATGCTTCTTCATGCTCCAGAGACTGCATTGAGCTGCCTGATACCAGTTGCCAGTTTTTCCAAGTGTAATGATGTTAAAAATGAAAAGACAGTGAGGAATGCAAGATAAACCAGAGACCTAGGGGCATGACATTGCAGATCTTGAAACACAGAAGTCATACAACTTTATTTTGACATCTCACTTAGAATAACTGAATTTTTCTCCTTTCATGAGACAAAAATTTACACCCTCACTCCATTCCATTTTCTTGTTCTATAATAGGAATTTTCATAGCAGTGAGCCTTAGCACCAGGAAAGCTAGTACGTGTACCCATATGTAGACTCCACACATGGTACCTCAGATTCAGTGGGACAAAGAATCTACATTTTAAATAAATGTCTAAGCAGCAGCTGCTGCTAGACCAGCCAGATGAGCTATAACACTTTGAATGGCATTCCTTTATAAAACTTTGAAAGTTAGTTTCAACTCTAATGTCCTTTAATTTGGGGATTCCATGTTTGGAGGTCTGAGGCACATGCATAGGCTCAAAAGTGAACGCTGATCATTAAACTTGCTCGATTTTTAGGATGCATTGGCTTTCTGACCCTGCAGAGGCTGAAAGGTCAGTATGTGCAGCAGAGCTGCTCTCTGATCTCATTGGACATAGAGTAAAAAAGATAGGAACCATGAGAAGCTGATTTTGAGTTGGAATTAAGATTCTCAAGTGAGTTTTTAATATATTTTTATGTTATGTATATAAATGTTTTTCCTGAATATATTTCAGTGAGCCCCTGCCATGCAATGCCTGTGGAGATCAAAAGACGGTATGGAATCCTTTGGAACTGGAGTTACAGAAGGTCATTAGCCACCATGTGGGTGCTGGGAACTGAAACCAAGGTCCCCTGCAGGAGCAGCCAGTGCTCTTAACCACTGAGCCATCTCTCCAACCCACAAATGAGTTCTGAATAACTCCAAAGTGCTATCATTTTTTATTAGGCACCATCTTGAATTTAAGAAATATGAGGCTGGGCGTGGTGGCGCACGCCTTTAATCCTAGCACTCGGGAAGCAGAGGCAGGCGGATCTCTGTGAGTTCAAGGCCAGCCTGGTCTACAGAGTGAGTTCCAGGACAGCTGGGGCAATAGGGNAAAGAAAGAAAAAAAAAAAAAAAAAAAAAAAGAAAGAAAGAAAGAAATATGAATAAAATTAGGAAAATTAAGCAAATGGTAAGGCTACAAGGAGGGCTGAGAGTTGTCATCAGGAAAATTGGGGCTTTGAAGCTATTAGTGCATTTGAACATTTGTTTCCTTCAGACACTTGGCACTTGCAATGGAGTTCTGGGGAGGTTCTGTAGAAAGAACAGAATGATGTTATGGAACTGATAGCTTTTGCCACAGGTATGCTCTAGACAGTCGAAAGTTCCAAACAGCTTTTCTGTGCTCCACACCTGCAGCAGAATCTATGCTGGGCACCCTGCACCTTCAAAAGAGAGGCTTGGGGATTTTTGTTTTGTTTTGTTTTATTTATTTTTTTGTGTGTGTGTATGAATGTACTGTCTGCATGTAGGTTCGTGCAATGCCGCAGAGGTCAGAAGAGGGTGTCAGATTCTCCTGGAACTGGAGTTAAAGATGTTTCTCAGCCGCCATGTGGTTGCTGGGGATCGAACCTGGGTCCTCTATAAGAGCAGTCAACGCTCTTAACCATTAGGCCATCTCACCAGCCCCCAAGAGGCTTGTTTTTAAAAGCTCAGTGTTACTGCTTTAGGGTTTTGTCCCTTTCTTAGTAAGCAAAAGTTTTTATGGTGACTTTATGAGGTGCTATTTATTGAGCTTGTTGAGAAGTGTGGGAAAAGAAAAAAGCTCTCCTCCTCTTTGTTATACACTATATTATAAAAATTCAACATTTTCCTTTCTGCCCTTCCATACATTTTCTTCAGTGCTTACAAAACTGAAGGGCATCTGGGAACAAATGCTTGACCAGAAAGGACTTAACATATATAACAGACTGCATGAAATCTGGTAGGGGTTTGGGGTGGCACAGATGGGTGAAGATTTGATTAATGTATGTTATATGAAATGCACAAAACTTAATAAAATATTTAAAAATAAATTAATAAAACAAGAAACACATCATTTTGCAATCTGGTAACTACCCTTTCCTAAAAATAATATTGTCACATTTGTGTTCCTCTTAATATGTTGGTATGTGCAAAGACTATTGCATGAATGCATTGTCCTCCACGTAACCAGTGCCCTAATTATGATACTCTTGTTCTTCTTTTAATGTTCTTTTTTATTTCTGGAAGTTCAATTAGGTACTTTACATTTTCCGTAGGGCACAGGTATGCTGGGGTTATAGCACAGTAATAGGAAAATGACAGAAAACTTCTTGGTGCCCAGAGTGTTTCCCTTCTCTGCCATTAAGCCATATTGGATTGACCCTCCCTGCCAATGCATGAAGCTGAAACCCAAGTTACAGATATATGTGCTGTAGATGCATTTGATGCCCAGTGCCTTGTGGCCCTGGAGAAATGCTTAGTCTCTCACACTCTCTCAGTAGTGTCTGGTTAGCAATCTGTATGTTACAAAATGAGCTGCTATCATTTTTAAGACAGAACTTCACAGCAACAAAGAACATTAGAGTCAGTTTTTGAATGAAAGCATTAACAAACTGAACGTATGTGAAGTGTTGCTAGTGGATATAGCATTTGGAGCTGTCTGTCTTCACACAATCCTCTTTCAGCATTTTTGTACTGCTGGGGTTATGAACTAGTTCTATTATTAGTGAAAGACAGTGTGAGAGATGCCAAATGTTTACCACCGGGTTTCCTCTGTGCTTAGAGTTTCATTTATAGAAATATTTTTCCTTAAATATGATTTTATATTTATCTGTGTACTTATAAAGCTCATGCAGCCAAGTATCTGCTCACACATGCATTTCAAAACTGCCTTCACTATTGATCGCTAACATTGATATCATTTAGAATGAATGGATTTCTCTGCATGGTACTTACTTAACACACTGGGGGTTTTCTCCTTAAGGAAAATTACACTAAGAAAATTCAGGGAACTCTGTCTGTTTCTTACAAGGGTGCGGAGAACCCTTTGAGAAAAAAATGGCCCTTTATCTTCTGAGTGAGGCTGTAGCATACCCTTTTGAAAATAAAGCTGAAAATTCTCAAGCTCTTCTCGCCGATCCCTACAAATGCAATGGTTAGATTTTACACCAAGTTATTAACAAAGACGTGGATGCCTGAAACGAGGAAGAGAAGGGAGGACAGACCAAGAAAGAATGTTGCTCTGTTATGTTAAATTTCCCTCTTGGATCTCAAAAATGCCCCTTTTGCCAGAGCTCAAGTTCTTTTATAAATAGAAGAAATTGTATAAAAAATGTGAGAGATTTTTACTCCCCATATGTGCAAAATTTCATCTGATCGTATGTTTTGTTGTTAATTCAATTGTTGGTTCTTGTCTTTTAAATAGTTTCTCCTTGGGGCTTGATAGAAATGGATAGTCATCCACTTAAGAAACATTTCCATGGGATATAGTAAGTCTTAGCCATTTCTTAAATATTGTGTAAGTATTGACTAAGTTAATGTCTACCACTGTGTGAGATATAGGTACTCATGTTATATTGTGTAGGTATTGACTAAGTTAATGTCTACCACTGTGTGAGATATAGGTACTCATGTTATATTGTGTAAGTATTGACTAAGTTAATGTCTACCACTGTGTGAGATATAGGTACTCATGTTATATTGTGTAAGTATTGACTAAGTTAATGTCTACCACTGTGTGAGATATAGGTACTCATGTTATTCCATTTCCCTGTGAGGAAGTAGAAGCACAAGGTCCTTGACAAATTGCTCAGACCATTCATACAGTAGATGAAAAACCTGGCAGTCCAAACTCTGTAGTATCCTCTACCAATTGGCACATATATAAAACCATGACAGGTTTTGGAACATGAGTTTATATTTTTGGATAGTGTTTGTTTATCAATTTGAAAAGCATATGTTCATTGTACAAAGCAATCAATTTTTCATAATGACATTTAAAGCATTGTTTGTGTATATTTAAGTATATTATTTAAGTATATTTAAGAATACTTTGACTATATTCACCCCATTAACACTTCCACTTCTGCAAAGTCCCTTCCTCATTCCAAACAGTGCCCTTTCTGCTTTTATGTCATATAATCTAGTTTCCACATGGGAGAAACCATGACGTATTTATCTTGAGTCTGCCTTATTTGGCTTAACATGGTGATTTCCAGTTCCATTCATTTTCTTCCAAATGACATTTCGATAAGAGGAAAATGGACACCCTTATCCCAACACACCATCATTCTTAGTCTTGTGGTCATATTAGACCTACCCAAGGAGCTTTGAAAAACTCCAGTAACCTAAGCTGTACTCCTAACTTGCTAAATCATTCTCAGGAGGTAAGATCCAGGTACTACTAGTTTCCAAAGTTCCCAAGTGAGTTCAGTGTCAGCCAAGTGTAAGAAGCTCCTATCTGAGAGAAAGGATACTTCTGATGGCCAATACTTCATCAGAAACTTCTGATAAAAAATAGCACCGGGGATTCATTTTAATTCACTTCACTGAGTGTCCTAAGAGGTGAACTTGTTCACAAAATTCCAATCTTCTTGCAGTAGAGGCAGTTTAAGTTTGAGGAGAAAAGATTCCTTCTGAAGATTTTTGTTCTGATGATAATTTAGAAAACAAAAGTGAGAGTGTGAATCCATTTGTATTCAAATAAATTAAGCAGCTCTTTGACTTTATTGTTTGAGTAACTGGACTATGATGCTCTTACTGAGATCAGTAGACAGTTCATTTGGAGTTTCTGCATCTGAATTTGGAGATGAATCTAAGAGGAGAATATGAATAGTGGTGGGGCCAACAGGCCATGATTCTGATGGTTGAATGTGAAGCTTGGGTAGTTCAGTGAGGATCATAGAGTAATTTATCACTTTGTTTGACTGGCCAAAGATTCAGCACATGAACATTTGGAGGGAAATTTTCTGTTAGAGCAAGTTAGTAAAATGGGGTAGCAAAATGCCTTTGAAGAGAAGTGGCTCTTAATCATGATGGTAGAAGCATAGGATGCATAGTGTTCAAGGAAATGGACCAAGCCTAGATCAGTAGTTAATGGGAAATATTTTCTTCTGCTTCATCTGAGTCATTCTCAGGGAGAGCATTTGTTGTTCAGAGGGTTTGGGGGAATTGCCGGCTGGTTCACATAAGATCAATCCATGTTGGGTAAGTGGTAAGAGCAGTCTCTTCTGAATACATACTACAGTTTATTTTTCTTAGAACCCTGTCCGTTTGCAGGAATCCTGCTGTTTGAGGAGTACAAGGGCATTTTTTTTTCATTATGGCTTGTACTTGAAAGCTAATGACATGGGACTCTGTTTCTGTTTGTTCCTGTAGAAATGTCTTCTAGACTTGCACTTCTGTGAGTGCTGTTTCCTGCTTTGTGTTGGTAAGAACATACTATAACAGCTGTTCCAGGGGACAGCAGAGCAAATGCCAGAGATTACTGTACCCTTTGTGACATAATCTGTTACTCAAATTATGGTTTAACTTGTGGAATCTATTGTAAATATAAAATAATATTTAATAAAGGTACAGTATGAAGAATGATAAAGCACATAGTCATGTGTCTAGAACCCAGTTTAAGAAATGGGACAGGAACAGTTCCTTAAAGGAACTTGAAGGCCACCCTTCTGCATCCTTGCCCACTTGCATTCTACTCCCTCCCTTCAGAGGTAACGGGGCATTGACTTCTGTTACTCATTTTTTTGCTTTTACCTTTTAGCATCTACTAAACAATATATTGTATGGTTTTGAAAACAGAGCATCCAGCATAAACCTGCATTTGAGGAAGGAACCCAGATAAGGTAAACTAGGCCACTTTTACTAGGACAAACTTGGCTTCAGCTTCCCTGAGTCTATTGCAGAGAAGCTGGTATATGAAGCTCTGAGAGCCTCTGGGAAGATGGTCGTCCTCACAATCACGACATTTGACCATGATGGACAGTAGGCTGGGTACTGAGTATCCAGCAGGAATGTGATCAGGGATTGGGGTCACACCTCATTGCGGGCTCTTGGACTCGTTCCTGCCTTTTTAGCTTTCAAAAATAAGTCAAAGAATTATGCAGCAGAGTAAAATAAGAGTCATCTGTTGGTCCATAGTATAAAAGAGAGCAGGAATCTTATCAGCCCATAGCCGGAAAAGGTCAACAGAAGAGTCTAAATCCAGCTTACTTTGCCATTGTTTTAAACAGACAGGATCTTGTGAGTACTTATCTTTTGAGTGGTGTTGCTTCAATTTAAATTGGCTTCCTTACTTTGGGTGCATATAACCATTGTGGGGTTATTCTTTACTGTTATACAGAACTTCCCTTGGGCTCTCACCTGTGTTAGTACTTCTTTCAGTCTATGTTATTTTTATTTTTTTTACAGAAGTACATCCTCCAGTAAATTTTTGAGGATGTATATATGGGAAGGATAATTTTGAGTCTTTCCTTGCTTGAAAATGTCAATTCTACTATCACTTGATGAGAGTTTGTAAAAATTCAACATGCTAATGTAGAAGTCTGGTTCCTATAGGATATATAGTTCAGCGGTAAAGCTCACACTAACTATGTATGAGACCCTGTGTTTATAACTAGCACGAAAAATAAAGTTGAAATTAAAGTTCTATTGGAAAATGAACATATTGCTCTCTCTAGTCTCTATTTCTATTTATGTTGTAGAGGAATATAAAGGCATCCAGATTCCTGGCAGGCTACTTATGATCTTATTTTTTTCTCTGTCAGGATTTTTTTTTGTCACCAAGGATCTGAAATATCACACTAAAGGGACATATGCTTCTCATCTACTCTTTGGGTTGTTCAATGACACACTATATGCCCTTTCATTCTGCACAAGAATTTCTTCAGTTTGGGGAAATTTCTTGAATTATTTCATTTACTTCCATGTTTCTCTTTTCATTCTGAAGCTGACATCTCTATAGCAGTTACCCTCCATAACTCAGTCTGGCCTTGAGCTCGCTGTATAGCTACTCGAACTCCTGACCCTCCTCACTCTACCTGCTGTATGCAGGGACTACATACATTTACCACCATGCCTTCCCTTTCTCCCATTTTTAATCTCTTCATATTTATTCTAATTTTTTTCTAAATATCAGTTTCCTTTATTTATTTTTTTAATTTAATTTTTATTGATGGTTTGTGCATTTCGTACATCATTTTCCAATTCAGATCAGGCATATTTCCCTTTCCCTTCCCCCCCACCCCCACCCCATCCCAGATCATGTATTCTGCCATAACTGTCCTGCATCTTTCAGGTTTTTTTTTT
>VZQC01013236.1:295172-338292 GCA_009823505.1 Rhizomys pruinosus | reverse complement strand
CCCAAGCTACTCGCCCAGGTGGTTTCTGGGTATCCTGCCCAAAGGCGCAGCCGCCCTGGCCGCCGGACTCTCCGGACCCTCTGGCCCAGTGCCCGGGTCCCACCCTCAATGCCCCAGCTCCCAAGCTACTTGCCCAGGTGGCTTCTGGGTATCCTGCTCAAAGGCGCAGCCGCCCTGGCCGCCGGACTCTCCAGACCCTCTGGCCCAGCGCCCGGGTCCCGCCCTCCTATTCTAATTTTTGTTAACATATTTATTAGTACTTCTATAGCTTTTTATTTCTCAATAACATTAAATCCCCAAAATATTTATTTAGGTCTTTTAATTGTTCATTTTGTTACTTTTAATATTTATGGGAATAATATGCTATCTCTTCAAGAATATAATTGATATATATATATTTGCTTATTTTTCTCCTAGCTATGAAGTCTCTATTCCCTCTAAGTTGCACTTTTGCTTGCTTGTTTTGATCTGTCTTTCCTGGCAGAGGTTTTTCTCAGATATCTGCTAATCCTTGGTTGCTTAGAAACTAGATGGCTCCTGTGAAGCTCTAAATAGGTAGGTGAAGCTTGTTCTATTTAATGTGGGTTGGGCACTCATTGGGAAACCCCAATGTTAGTATCTTTAAATCATTCTCTTACCTCAGATCACTTACTTAGATGTCCCAGAGTCCCAGAAAAGCCTTCTGCTGGTGACAGTGAAGTCTGGTGCCTAGTCTGGGAGCTTCCTGGGGAAAGAGAATTTGGGAATGTCTCTGCATTCAGGGTTTGCCATGCAGCTGATTGCTGGATACCCTTGTTTTCTAGCACTGCCCTCATGGCCAGATTTTGCCTCCCAGGCCTGGATGTATTCCTTCGTGGGAAAGGGCAGGTTGCCCCCCACCATGGAATGGAGCGGGGAAGTGGATATATTTAGATTTCTGGACAATTTTCTTTCCAACCTATGTACTTCTGCTGTCCTCTTCAACTCCAGTTTCAGAGGCCCCTGAGACCCATTGTTAGTTTTCCTCCCTGCCTACTGAGTTAATTAGGGTTCACCTGACTACCTTTCATCTTCTAAAACACTGTTGCTATTAACCCCCCCATCTCCTGAATTTGTCTTAAAATAAAAAAGACAATTCTTTGTGTGATCTTTGTATGGCTTGAAGAGAATGAAATAATGTGCATGTGTTCTGTCCATCTTAGTAGCTGGGATTTGGTTTTCTTTGTTGTATTACTGAATCTTGTTTATTTTAATAATTCAAAGGCTGCTGGGGATTTATGGAATACCTTTGGTTTATATATTACTCAGTCCTTTGGGTCTGTAGAGATGGGAATTTCAATGAATGCCATGCTTAGTTTACAAAAGACAAAACGGAATCTCCAATAAAGCCCCACCCCAAGGTGGCCACTGGAAAGTGATAGTCCTGGGATTTGAATACAATCCAAGATGGTGATTTTTAAAGGGCTGTGAAACATTTGACCAAGTCCAGTTCTTTCTTTTACCAGGGGCTTATTTGAATTCCTGCCTGTGAATCTTCCCGGGATCACTATGAGTTAATTGTACATGAAAGATTAAACTATCCTGACATATTTTGAGTTGACAAACCTTGCTTTGGCCTTTTAGAAGCAAATGGGATACCCACAAGGCATGAAAAGCATCTGTGTTCCCCAGCTGCAGGGACTCTGGCCTCCCTGGTAGCTTGGTGTGTGGTTGAAGGTCATTCATGGTCGCTGTGTGCCGTCTGTTCAAAGAACAAAGCATGCATGCTTCTTTTGGCCCACCCAGTGGAATGTATGTCCTATAAGTGAGACTGTGCTCTAATGAAGGACTTATTTTCTGTATGGCTACAAGGTTAGGTAACTCATTACCCATTCAATGTCATGAGCATCAGCATCTCAATTCCCTTTTGAGGCATTTGCTTTCTTTCTGTAACAGTATGAAGCCATTGATCTACAAAACGAATACAGCCATTAAAGTGAACTTTAGAGTCTTTGTAGATTTAATTATTTGCTATTAGTATTTTGTTCGGACCTTTGTCAAACCAACCAAATTATATATAAAAGTATTTCAGTAATAAAGAGTTTTAGGTTGGGGCTAAATAGATCTGAATGTTAAGATATTAAGTCTATTGATAAAGGATTTTTCTGAGTATGGAGAGTGTAATTCTTTAGAATAGTTCAACTGCAGTGAACCTTCTGTGTAGCTGCTTAGTTATTAAGAATAAGATTTTTGTCTATATTCCTTCTCATGATTATAGCTAGCCTTTTGCCAAGAATAATGTAACCTAAAATACCTACAAATAAACTGAAAATAAAGTTTTTGAAAGATATAAAGTATTAAAACCCTACTGCTATATATGAACCTTGAAGTGAGCTGGGCTTCCATTTCAATATAATATTTTAAGCCAAATTATTTTTAGTCCTTATAGAGAGAGCCCTTTTCATTTAAAAGGATTAAGGAGTGCTAGATTAATTTCAGCTGTTCTAAAATATACATTCAGGGCATTTTTACCTTCCCTCAAGTTTTAAAGAAAACATTATATGGACAGGTGGTCAACTGCCTTACTATATTGATCTAGACCTTTAACCTTGGGGAGAAAATGATGGAGCCCATATGTCTTAAATATTTCATTGGATCACTCTCAAATGCTTGACCTTATATTTTAATTTATTTTTAATGATTTATTTGTTGTAGTGATGTCATCTTTGCCATTCTTTTGCAGAGAAAGAAAATTAGGTGTTTCATATTAGAAAAATCTCCTATCTCAAAATGTGGTTTTGAATTCCAGAGGTCAGAAGACCTGTGAAGCCAAACCTGTGATTTTGAGAATATGATTACTTCAGACCTCTCTCAAAGGAGTGCACATTGGACTTTGAAGTTGGAGCTAGGTTTCTATTGTACCTGTCTTGCATTCTTGGAAAAGCCCTTTGACCTCTCTGGGCCTATTCTACTTCATAAAATGGGGTTAATACACAGTTTGAATGGTTTATGTGAGGTTTAAAGAAAGCATCCACGAGGGACATACTGGAATGACTAGAATGTAACTGGGGTCCCTAATCATAATCATGGTACTGATCATCAGCACTATGTTCCTGTTAACCTCTGCTCTAAGAATGCTTTATGTATTGGCTTAAAATGAGCTGTGGTATGGTCTGTGTTAATATTCCCACTTTACCCAAGAGAAAGCTGAGGCACAGGGAGTTTAACAGGCTTGGGTTATACTGTCTATAAAAGGTAAAGCTGGTCTTTCTCCACAGCCTGGTGCCAGAGCCTCTGTCTTAACTGCTACACAGAGGGCAGTTGATAATGATGAGCTGAGCTAGATTGTGCTCATCTATAGGACAGAGTTCCTGCACCACTAATCTGCCTATTTTAGGTGGCAAAGGGTTCTCTACAAGCGTATATGGGATGTGTGAAGATATTTCCAAAATCTACTGTGATGGGCCACTCTGCTGTCCCAAAGCATGAGCTGCTCTGCTCAAACTCGCTGAAGCTCTACAAATCTCCACTCACCTCTGAATGCTATGCCAAACCTTGTGTTGATATTTCTCCTAAGCCCTCTATAACAAGACTGAGCCCATAACCAACCTGGTCATAACTACTTTGTATTGATTCTGAAATGTTTGCTTGATGGGGCACCATCGAAAGCTATACTCCAAGAGCAGAGGTAATCCATGTTATTCTGGAAAGTAGCAGATAGTTATTTTTTTACACTTTGCAAGACTTAAGGTCACTGACTCTAATGCTCTGTAGCTGCAAAGCAGCACAGACAGTGTTAGTGGCTATATTCCAAGAAAACTTTATTTACAAAGTATCTGGCTGGCTGCCATCAGCCGAGAGCTGTCTTTTGCTGACCCTGCCTTACGATGCTGGGTTTCAGACTTTGTAGTGCTGAAAATTATGTTTTAAAAATAGAGTTTCCTGTTCCTTCCCCTGTAAAATGATAATATTCAGAAAAAGGTAAAATCATTACTTTTGAACAGATGAAAATGAACATATGTTAAAGATTTCATTTTACTCCTCTGAGGAAACTTGGCTGATGCTACAAATAGTTCAAAGGGGTAAAAGTCAAAATAAACAGATTTGTATTGACTTAAAAGAACTGAATTGCAAAGGGAGGCAAAATCGATTTATTTTCCATTTGCAGGAGGAAAAACTGTCATTTTTTTTTGTCTTTTTGAGACAGGGTCTCCCTTTTTAGTCCTAACTGGCCTGAAGCTCCCTCTGTAGATCAGGCTGGCCTTGAACTCACAGAGATCCACCTGCTTCTTCCTCCAGAGTGCTGGGATTAAAGGCTTGTGCCGCCATGTCCAGAAAAAAATGTCATTTTTTATATCGGTCAGTTGTCTGTAACATAGAAGATTGCAAAATAATCTCAAGGGCAAAGAAGGCAGGAAACTTGGAAATGTGGTAGGTTGTGTTCTATGTAGACAATGACCAGTTTTCCTTTGAAATGAGTGGTTTACATGCTTCTGTGGGGCTGGTATTGGTCTGAAAAATTGTCATGCTTTTAACAGATTGAGAAAGCAAGATTCGATCAAAAGTAAGAAGGCCCCATGCCACACTTTGAGCAACAGTGTACACAGTTGCCTTTTACCTTTCTGCCCCACAAGCCTCTCCTGTGACTTAGGGAAATCAGCTCTTACCATATGAAACTCATACTTTCATTTGATCATTAATGGAAATGGGGAGGTTGAGTGTTGGGAAAAAAACGCCCATTCTCAACTATCATCTGTTTGCTCATGAGAATGAGAAGGGCCAAAGTGATAGAGGGAGTTATAAATTCTCATGGGTCATAAATTATATTTTAGATGGATTAAGGAAAAGATGTTTCCAATGGAAGAAAAGTGAAGCTTGAAAGTTATTTGTTCAGTTCTAGGAAGGAGAGGAATGTAGATGAAGAGAAACAGACTACTTTTGAGGACTAGGAGAGGATCAACAAGGAATTGCAAACAGTCTAGAGGGCAGAGACCTCAATACATATGTTAGTGAAGCAAGAACTCACTAAGTCGACAATCCATTATACATTTATTTTCTTGCAGGTCTTTAACTGCTGCAGCTGTTCTGCTCCATTAAATACTATTTCTCCTTGGACAGAAAATCTGGCTGGTATATTTCTACACAAACCACCCACCCTTGATTTCCTTTTTACATATTTTCTCGTAGTGTGAAAATGCAAAGGGATGGACAGGTAGATGATAGACTATCTTTAATATTGGGTATTTGAATATTATGATTAAGCTAGGATGGAAGAAACAAAATTTGTATGTCTAATGTGCTTTCCAGTGGGAACAACCCTTTGTAACTGAGAATAAGGTCAGAAGGGTTGAGAAGGTTCAGTTCCCCTACCAATCTTTTGCTAAAATAATCAGCTTTCTAAATCTACCTCTTTGTTACAGACTTACCTTGAAATGTTGTTGTTTCATACTAGCCCAAGAGCCTTTATGTGAATTCCCTCACTCACTGAGCTTAGAAGTTTATAGGGCAGGCATTTTTCCATCATAGAATTTTCTGGAAGATTCCATACTAAGCTAGGATTCCCCCAACAAACAATAGACACAGATTATATATAGTGCTATGGCTGAAATGACTCCACTTTGTTCACTTAAAGTTCATTTTTTTGGTCTTTTTCAAGACAGGGTTTCCCTGTATCCCCAGCTGTCCTGGAACTCACTCTGTAGACCAGGCTGGCCTTGAACTCACAAAGATCCACCTGCCTCTGCCTCCCAAGCGCTAGAATTAAAGGCGTGCGCCACCACGCCCGGCTAAAGTTCATTCTTAACTCAAGGCTACAAAACAATTTCTAGACAGCCCCCTCATCCCCAACTTCTCCCCCCTTTCCTTGAAATATGCTTCTGCTAACCATCTGCTTATCCAACCTTTGATAAAACACAGACATGGTTAACTGCTGGTTTTGGATTCTATAACTGGCTTATCCTGGCTAAAGGCACCCTGACATTTTCTAGATGGGACAAAAGTTCAAGGCAACCTTTCCTTGTAGTTTTCCCCTTTAAAGGCCCTTCCCTTGGCCCATTCAGGGCTGCAGTTTCAAATACAAAGAAACTGTATGCCTGGCAGACAGTCAGAATTGGGCAGTGAGACCATTTTGCCAAACAGCACTGTTTTTCAATAAATTTGGCTGATTAATGTCTGAATTGAGCCTAGTGGTCTTTTCCTGGTGTTCTTGAACTCTGCAGCAATAGCCAAGTGAGACTGAGAGTGTAGTCTCTGTGGAGAGAGATTAGTGGGGAGGTATGTAGAGTGACAAAGACTGTGGAACAATGCAATTGTATTATACTGAAATCTGAGGAATAGAGGAGAGCTTTTCTTCTAAACTGTGAATCTGACTTTGCATACTATGCTGCTTTATTCCTGTGTCTTGCTAAGGATTCCATTCTGAGTTTGTTTTTCCACAGAAATGCCATCTTAGAATCTGCCAGTTTTCCTGGGAATGTCAGGTTAATCCTCATTTTGAAATCTCAGACATCCCAGAAGAGCAATTTTCTGCTAGTGTCAAGATCCTACAGGATAAAGGTGTGCTGGTGATTATCATTGCTGGTCAATAGCAAAGCCTAAAACTCCTAAAAGAGCACAGCAATATTCTTCATGCTGTCATATTTTTCAGATTCTAAAATGTGTGTGGTTATCAGTAGTACTTAACTATATAGTACAGTTTCAGCCTTCAGTCCCTCACTGAGCACTGCAAGAAAGGTCTTTGTCTTGTCTTTAAAATGATCCTTTGCTGCTTTTGAGAGTTAGGCTGCATAATCCTTAAGGGGGATTAGAGATGCACTAAAGACAAAAACTTGTTTTCAGGCAGGACACATTGCTACTTTATATTCAGAACCCTTAGTTTCTAATTTAGACAGAGAATCTGAGCACCTTTGTGACTTCCATGGTATTGACATTCTGAATTTTGCTCATGAGTTGCCTGCACAGAGCACAGTTAAATGAAATTTAATTTATTTCTTTTAAAAATTTTTTAATTTTATTTTTAATTGCCAAATCATTATATATCTTTATGTGCTACTGTGTGATGTTTTGCTACTTGTATATATTGTGAAAAGATAAAATTAGGTCACTTAGTATATCCATCACTTGAAGTATTTATTATTTATGATAAGAAAAAAATATATAGCCTTCTCTTGACTCTTTTGAAATATATAGTACATTTTGTTAACAATAGTCACTGTGGTCTGCACTACATCACGGGAACTTAATATACTTACCTAATGAAACTTTGTTCCCACATTGACCAGTATGTCTCTCCACATCTTGTCCCCTATTAGCCTCTAGTAACCACCATTTTACACTCTACATTTATGAACTTGGCTTTTTTATTCTATATTTAAGTGAAAACATAAGGCTTTTTTTCTTTATGCCTGGCTTATTTCACTTAACATAATGTTCTCTATGTTTTTCTCTATATTGTCATAAATAACAAACTTATAGTTGTAGAGCTGAATACTATTCCGTGTGACTCATATTTTTGTAAAAAATACTATTTTGTGTGACTCATATTTTTGTAAAAAATTGAGTTGTTCACTGATGGACACTTAGCTGTTTCCTGTATCATGGCTATTATGAATAATGCTACAATTAATATGGGATGTATGCTGCAATTGTTTAATGTGTATGAGTGTACTGTCTGCATGTAGGTTGGTGCATCTGTATCGTGCAATGCCGCAGAGGTCAGAAAAGGGCGTCGGATTCCCCTGTAGCTGGAGTTAAAGACGGTTCTTAGCCACCATGTGAGTGCCGGGAATTGAACCCGGGTCCTGTGCAAGAACAGTCGATGCTCTTAACCACTGAGCCATCTCTCCAGCCCCAGCTGCAATTTTTAAACTAATTTATGAATGAATTTTTACAACTGTATTGTACAAATTACCCTTTATTTGGAGGGCAGACATAATAATAAACAAATGTTTGTTTTAAAAACTTACACTGTGGGGTGGGGGGGAAGGGAAGGGGATTTATGCCTGAACTGAATTGGAAAATGATGTATGAAATACACAAAGCATCAATAAAAATAAATAAAAAAAATAAATAAAAAAATAAAGGGCCAAGTTCTGCAACACCCAAAAAAAAAAAAAAAAAAAAAACTTACACTGGGAACCAGTCATGGTGGTACACTTGAGAGTCTGAATCAAGAGAATTAGCATGAGCTAGAGGCTACTCTGGGCACATACTGGGCTGTGGGGCAGCCTGGACTACATACAGCATGAGATGCAAAAATGACAGCAGCAACAACAATCATAAAACTTTGTGCTGGGAACTGAAATTATACAGAAAAAAATTACTAAAGCAATGAAGCTATCCAAAGTAGTAATGAAGCTACTCAGATGATGTTTCTCTCTCTCTCTCTCTCTCTCTCTCTCTCTCTCTCTCTCTCTCTCTCTCTCTGTTAGGAGGCCAGAGATTGTTGTCACATTCCTCTACCACTCTCCCATTTTACTATTTTTGACAGAGTCTCCCACTGAACATGTTGCTCTCAGTTTTGGCTAGACTGGTTCTCCAGCAAGTCTTGGAGGTCCGTCTGGCCCTCTCTCCTGCTAGTGCTGGGATTACAGGAGTGCTCCACCACACCTGGCTTTTCTATGGGTGCTTGAGATCCAAACTCAAGTCCAACCCCCTAACATAAGATAATACATGTTTTTGTTGATTTTTCTAATATATCAGTCTCCACTATTTTAGAAAAATACATGTGATATCTTTGTTATTATGCAGGCTTACTTGCAAGTTACAGAGGACATTATGGAGGTATCTGTCAAGGGAGCAGGGGTGGGGCAGCCTTTGTGAGGGTAATCATAAATCACAGAGGAGAAGCAGGTGAGAGCTGTGAATGGAATAGGCTGACTTCTGCAATAGAACAATTTTGATATTTTTCCTTCCTTTCAGTTGGAGGTCCAGTAATGAGGAAAACTCCCCTTGCGGTTGCATAGACCATGACCAAGCAAAGTATTCTCTTCCCCATGAGATCAGGTTTAACATATGTAACTCTTTTCAAGCAAAGCTCTGCTTTTTTCTTTGAATAATTTACTGGGAGATAGACCCATTTGCTCTTAGGAGCTAGGCTTTCCTTAATTCTGTGTCCAAAACAAAGCATGAGAGTGTCATCATGAAATGAAAAAAGTCAGATTCTTCATTCTCCATCTTTGGCACTGTCCTATCCTGTCCTGTAATAACTTGGCTATAGGATGTGGAGTTCCTTCTATTATCTGCTCTTGGCTTTCCAGGGAGCAACTGCAGCTCTGGAACCAACAAACTACAAAGATGCACGTCAACAGGTAGAGGGTAGATGGACGCAGCAGGGTTGACTGTGTGTTGCCACCACATTGGATAAGAACTAGAGAGTGTGGGAAAATTTGTGGCTGGTCTTGCCCATTGGGATTGGAAAGTTGCTGACTCATGCCAGCAGAGCATATGGTCTTCACTGACGTTTCCAACATTTTACACAATGCTTGGCACATACAGAAGCTGATTAAATATGTACCTGAAGTCTGCCTGAACTGGGGATGTTATCACTTCTGAACAGATTAGGACATCATATGGATTCTCTTGACAGGCATAATATAAGCAACGACAACAACAACACCAAAACCCAATAGTTCAGTTTTATAAAGCAAGACTTTCCAATGCTATAGGATTTTCATTTTAATTCTTAAGAACAGTGTATTTGTTGTTTTCTTTGAAATATTCATTGGGCACAGTGGTTTAAGAAGTCTCAGGTAGTTATACATGGTTGTTTAGTTGGATAGTCTTCTTACCCTTTAGAAAGTTTTCTTTTTTATTGTTATTAAACTATTTGCATACATCATACATCATTTCTCAATCAAATTTAGAGTCACTTCCCTTTCCATGCCCCCCCACCCCACCTGAGTCCCTGTACTCGGCCATACATGTCTTGCATCTTTTTCTGAGTCTCAGAAAGTATTTCTAGTAAATCGTATCTAAGCCTCTGAATAAGATGCTATCTGTCATTGTGGGTATAGGGAAAATATTAATAGGCCATAACTATTTATAATTTTAATGAAATATTTTATATCAGCAACTTAAATGAAACTTCGCTTGGGAAAGGATAAACAGTATAGTAATGCCTGGTACCGCAAAGAAAAGAATGGTCAGAGGAATTCTCATTAAAATACTTCAAACGGTCCCCTGAACTCAAGTTGCTAATAGAGTTAAAATAAGGTGATAGTGAGGATACGGCTTTCTGGAAGGCTGGTTCTCTTCCCTATCCACACCTTCTGATCTTCTAAGTTTGTGTTGTATTTTCTTCTGATAATTCAGAAATATATTAATTAAAGATAAAAATGCAATAACTTTCTGATCAAAAAGTAAATAGTTTCCATGTCTTTTTGCCTTTTAGAAGCATAGCAGAAAAACTGATGATGACTGTCCTGACCTCTCCTACACACACACACACACACACACACACACACACACACACACCACACACACACGACTTTGCTAATGTTACCACTTTCATCGGTGAGGCTGATTTTAGAAACAGTTGTAAATGGAGAGTTTTAAAGCAGTATATGCTGAATAGATAAATAACATCTGAATTTACCACCCACCATTGGGCTTTTATAGCTAATAGTCTGCAAGCTAAACTAAGTTATAAAACCAAAAATAACTTATTTAATGTATTATATTATTTCTGGAATTCTGAAGTGATTCAGAAAACTTTCAGGTTGCTGGGTCTTGGCCATGCAAATTATTGGTCTTGAAATTAGTTCCTTTAACAACATGAAACTGTTGATACTTGGTTATAGACATTAGCATTCTTTGGTCTGTCTGGGCTTGAGAAGCTCAAAATAACTGAATTTCTTGGCTCTAAGTAACTTTCTGAACCTTTGATTAAGATTCCAGCTGGCATGTGCTGTCTTGATCATTTTCCGTCCCCACTTAGAAAAGTGGAAGGATTGATCACTGTGTTGGCCATTCTCCTTTGACACAGCACATAGAAGAACTGTGGGGGCAAAGAAACAGTCATCATTTTCATGCCTGCCATTAATTTTGTTCCCTCTAACTTGCTCAACTTAGATGTGGTTATTTTCCCCACGTTGGCCATGCCACTAGTATGATCTGAGAGACAGTATGTAATTATGACTTGTGGCCAGCCATAGTGGCGCACATCTGAATTTGTCACACACAGGAGGCTAAGGCAGGAGGATCAAAAGTTCAAGACCAGTCTGGGAAACATGATAAGACTCTCAAACAAAACAATACATTTTATTGGTGTGCCTATTTCTGAGTTTAAGATTTATCTACTTACTGAGGCTAAAAGGCTGTTTCCCCCCATTTCTATAGCTGTGGGAGACAGAACCAAATACTTGAAGTCAGAAGACCCAGATTCTAGTCCAGCTGTTCTAAAGTCTAGGTGGTTGTCCTTAAATCCAACTAAGTTGTAATAATTGATGGTGGATTTTATCTTTATAATTGAAGTCTACCATTCTCACCTCATGTGGGAGACCCAAGGAGAGCTCTGAAGGGTGGTCCTCTCTATATACTAGCATGTCATCATTGTAAATTTTATTACTTCCTATTCATAAGCTTTACTGGAAGACCCTTTCATTTTGCAAAGACTTGGGTTTCATTTCAGCAACAAGAAACTGGTGCTAATTTTGTTACCTGATAAGATCAAAGGTCCTATTTCTCCAAATAAGCAAGGAGATGTAACTTCAATACATGAAGATTGTACATGTCTCCACACATCCTGGAAGTTTTTCTTGATTTGCCTTCCAATCACTCTGTTCTCTTCACTTCTTCTTACATCATTTATTATTCTATTTTCTAAATGTAGGGCAAGCCTCGGGGTCTCGGGGTCTCTGCTCCTTGATGGCCTCATCCAGTCTTATGATTTGAAATATGTCAATCTTGAAAAGTCTCAGACTTTCTCTTGATATCCAGACTCATATCCTAAAGCCTCCTCTAATTTGATATTTAAAATTCATTTTGTCCCCAAATGCAACTGATTTCTTCCCCTTGAATCAAAACCAAACAAAAACCAGTTCTACAGCAGCTGGATACTTCCTTAAACACCCACTTCTTTCTCCCCCCTATTATATTCTAGGTACTTCTTCCCACCCCACTGTCATCCTCAATGCCTCCTGTATAGTTCCAAGGACAAGGAAAGTGGTAGAACTGAAACTCAACTCAAGTTGTTACCCACTGGGCATATTTTAAAGATAAGGAAACAGACAGAAGGTCACACTCCCAAGCTCCATGGATTCTTATTCTCCTGGAAAATAATGGTGTGATATATTATGTTTTTCTCTTTCCAAAGCCATCCAGGATAGTCATTTATATAGATGGAATATCCCAGGTTGGTTCCAAGCAAGAGATACAATCAAGTGATATATATTTATGTATACACTCATATGCATAAAAAATAAAAATAATAAATACAATATTTTTAAAAAACTTTTTTAAATTTTATTTATTTTTGTATGTGTATGAGTGTACTGTCTGCATGTAGGTCTGTGCACCCATGTCGTGCAATGCTGCGGAGGTCAGAAGAGGGTCTCAGATTCCCCTGGAACTGGAGTTCTCCTGGAATTGGAGTTACAGACGGTTCTTAGCCACCATGTGGGTGCTGGGGATCGAACCCAGGTCCTCTGCAAGAGCAGTCGGTTCTCTTAACCGCTAGGCTATTTCTCCAGCCCCAATAAATACGGTATTTTTAAAAGTTTAATCAAGCCTTTCTGCTAGAGAAATGCTGTCAGGTTGGTTTGAATCATGTATATCCCATGAAATTTTTTTAAAGGAGTTTCATAAAAGCAAATGCTATGAAAGGGAACATTATTGTGCTCACGTTTAGGTTATCAGGTTATTTATATTGACGTTGGAAAAGCTTTTCTGCTTTTTGACTGATCAATGTTGACCTCTCTGTGTCTTTTCGGTGCTTAGTAATCTCCTAGGTCATGTACAGGATTCAGTTATTGATGTTCTCTAGAGGCATTACCTAGAAATCGTTCCCAGAGCCTAAAGGATTAAGAAGAAACAAATGGTCAAGTTAGGATTATCTAGTAGAATAATATATAGTGTATTTAAGTTTTCTGTATCTTGTTCACTTGAATTCAAAAACAAAAATATAATATTGAGTGGACTTCCCCCTAAGATGGTGATTCTCAATGTTAGCTGCATCACTCAAGGTGCTCACGCCTGGGGTTCTTTTATTGGCATTGGGTATCACCCAGGCACCAGAATTTGAAAAGCTTCTTAGGTGATGCTAATGTTGCACCAAGGCCTCTCATAAGTCTGGGCTGGAAAAGAGATACAAAGAAGACAGTAGTGGTCAGTGTTAAAGAGATGACCTAGGGGTTAAGAGCGCTGACCACTCTTACAGAGGACCCGGGTTCGATCCCCAGCACCTACATGGCGGCCGAGAACCGTCTGAAATTCCCAATTCCAGGAAAACTCCAGTTCCAGGGGAATCCGACACCCTCTTCTGACCTCCGCGGCATTGCACGACACAGGTGCACACACTTGCATGCAGACAGTACATCCATACACATACAGAAATAAATAAAAATTTTAAAAAACTATTCTATTGCAGAAGGAATTCAGATGAATTGTTCTGTGCAAAGACTTTCTTGCTCAGTGCTATTTCTTCAGTGCTTTGCATGATGTCAGGACATGGTGGGTTATGAATAAATGATTGACTAACCAATGAATAAATATAGTACTGCTCAAGAAATGAGAGCTGGAGAAATAGAGTGGTCAGAATGTGTGGTGTCAGAATGTGTGGTTGGTAACCGACTGTTCTAGGGGTAGTGTGTTTCCAGGTGCTAACAAATCTTACTTTGTGGCCATGGGAATAGCTGGCAGGCTTGGAGTGGAGGTGAAGATGATTGCCATTGGGGGTACTTTGAAGTGAGATGCTGAAGGAAAGAAGTCGTCTGCATGATAGGGCATTGGATGACAATTAACTGCCTGCCAGTACTTACGGACACATAAAGGGATTGGTACTTGATGGTAACAGAAAAAGATAGATTATGGTAGATGGGACAGCCAGATGGTCTGAGCATCAGGGAAGGAGGCTGGCTCTTTGGGAGTGAAAGGGCAGTGGTCTGGAAGTTGCACTGGGGCATGAAAGATATGCTAAATGGCTCTGATGGGAATGAGTGTGTTGATGGTAGGAAAAATGGCAGTGAAGTCCCAGTACTCTCAGAGGAGAACTGTGTTCTATAAAGGGACTCTTCTGGAGTGAAAGGCATTTTTAGAAGAAGAGAATTTATTCCTCAACAGGAGAACTGAGTTAGAATCAGAAGAAGGCTTTGGAAAGAGGCTGCAGTATAAGTATGTACCGGTTATTCCTTGCCACATTAATTCTGCATAACACAAAACCTTAAAACCTCAGGGGCATATGACAGTGTTTATTGCATATTTATTGTGTCAATTTCTGGAGTTAAATGAGAGTCAGTTAAGTGGCTCTGGTGACTTTGGCTGGGCTCTATCACATGCCTGGGTTTTAACTAGCTGTCAACTGATCTATACTGGCTTGGGCTGGAGATATTTAAATGTACTCTGTGTGTGTCTCAATTACCTCCTGGGACCTGTGGACGTGTGTGGACATGGTCTTATCAGAGTGAAGACAGGGGCAAGGTTGAGAGCAAGTACAAGTTCTCAGTTCCTTTCAAGCCTCACTTCGGAGTCCCATTTGCTCACATGCTGTTGTTCTAAATTGTAGCTCAAATCAGAATAAATCATAAGGCTACGTGGCAAAGGATATAGATGTTAGGTTAGAAAAAGAATTTGGGCCATGTATGTCATTTGGTACTACATACTGTAAAAGTAGATAAGGAGGGGGCTGGAGGGATGGCCTAGCAGTTAAGTGCATCGACTGTTCTTGCAGAGGACCCGGGTTCTAGCCCCAGCACCCACATGACGGCTGAGAACCATCTGTAACTCCAATTCCAGGAGAACTCCAGTTCCAGGGGAATCCAACACCCTCTTCTGACCTCCGCGGCATTGCACGACACGGGTGCACAGACCTGCATGCAGACAGTACATTCATACACATAAAAAAAATAAATAAGCAGGGCGTGGTGGTGCACGCCTTTAATCCCAGCACTTGGGAGGCAGAGGCAGGCAGATCTTTGTGAGTTCAAGGCCAGACTGGTCTACAGAGTGAGTTCCAGGACAGCTAGGACTACAGGGAGACCCTGTCTTGAAAAGACGAAATAAATAAATAAATAAATAAATAAATAAATAAATAAATAAATAAAATTTAAAAGAGAGCTTTAAAAAAATTTTTTTTTAAGTAGATAAGGAGAGGGCGTGGTGGTGCACGCCTTTAATCCTAGCACTTGGGAGGCAGAGGCAGGCGGATCTTTGTTAAGTTCAAGGCCAGCCTGGTCTACAGAAGTGAGTTCCAGACCAGATGGGGCTACAGGGAGACCCGGTCCCTCAAAAGACCAAAAAAAAAAAAAAAAAAAAAGGTATATAAGGAAAGAATTGAAATATTAATAAAAAGTGTCCATCTGGGGATGAGCAAGGAGGACCTGTAAATAAAGCAAGTGAGATGTTTGGCCATCCAAAGCTTCAGTAGGCAACATGATGGATTGGGATAGACTATCTGGGCCCTCTCAGCAGAACATTTGATCTACTTACTCTCTTTACCTAAGTTTTCATATATGTAAATGGGGATTTTGACATTGTTTCAGATTGCTAGTTTAAAGTAGGCAATACTTTTGTAGATGATGTCAGGGATTATATGCGAATCTCTTGAAAAGTTATTATTAGACCTTCAAGTTACTCAATTCAGATTTTTATGCTTGGTGCAGATTGAATAAATAACTCTGTATGAATCCATTTTATACTGCTACAACCAAAATACTTGAGGCTGAGTATTTTTCAGCATAGATATTTAATGAGGTCACAGTTTTGGGAGGGTAAAAGTCCAAACTCAGTTGGGCTCAATCTGCTTGACCTCCGGTGAGGACCTAATGGCTCTGGCACAACATGGCTGATAGTAATACAGTAGAAGTAGGTGTGAGTGAGAGTAGGGACCCATGGGGAAGAATTCACATGACAAAGGAGGAATCAGCACCTTAGTGAGGAAATAGGGTCACTGTTTCATAACAATTGACTCTCCTGGGGACTGACCTTGTTGTGTAAGAACTACATTGATCCCTTTTGACAGTTATATCTAACCTAATCAACTTCTCTTAGGCTTAACCTCTTAAAAATCTACTACCTTTTAATATAACTACATTGGGAGCCAAGGTTTCAGTATATGAACTTTTGAGGGACACAAACTATATTATTCACATACAGTTTACAGAGTAATACTGATCCTAAAGCAGTAATAATGCCTCTCTCTTCTAGAGGGCAGTGCCTTCCACCCAGCCCATCTTAAGTCCTCTACTAGTCCCTAGGTTTATACATCAATTTTCTTCAGGAAACTTTCTGTGAACTAGAATATGGGCAACAGGCATGCTTAACTCCCAGAATGCTTGTCGTCAGCTCTTTCTGACCTTGCACGGCTGAAGGACAACTTCCCTACTGTCTACACAGACTTTTCAGATACTTGGCTCTAGTATTTCATCTCTCACTGAGTGTGGTCCAGAAATGGGGGCTGTTGACACTAATGTCGTGTGCTCTTCCTGTGCCTCATCCCATTGCTCATCATGAGTCATGAAGATTGCGGTGGTAACTGGACTCTGAACTAGGCATATAAGGGACTCCTAGAGTCACCATGGTAACCTCTATGAGCAAGGACATGTTTGTGACTATGAAACACTTGGCCAAATATGGGTTTTTCATCTTGAGTACATTATTGGTGGCCATTTTGGTTGTTTGGTCTTGTTTTCAGTCCTCTTTTGCTGAATAGAGAAAGAGACCTTCCTGTGTGTGGTGTGGCTTGGTGTATGATGGTCACCTGTGCAGGCTTGCCAATGAGTGTCATGCATTTTCCTTAACAACTTAATACAAATTTCTGCATGCATGCTTCTTCTGTTGCCTTATTATTTTCTGTTTCATCTTAGGTCAGTATTTGACTTGAATGTTAAAGCTGCTTTTTTATATTCATCTGTCACTCAATTTTGGTTTTTTGTTGTTTTTTTTATACCTCTGATCCCTTTGCCATTTCTTGGTAGAGTTTGAAGATTGAGTTCCTTCAGACATTCATATTTATCAAATTATTGGCTGGATTCTCTTTCATTTTTACTGATTATTCATTTTTGTAGATTATCTTTAGAAGGAATTCCATGCACTAGAGTGTGTTTAGGTTTGTTTCATAAAACTGACATATGGGATATGTCTAAAACCAGATAGCTGTGATGAGAAATTATGGCCATTTATTTTAGAAATAAACTCACAACTTAGTATTGGCCTTGAGCTGATAATGTGGATTCTAACTGTGATGGTCTAAATTTTAACCATAAGCAAACCTGTTTACAGATATTCTTGAATAGAAATATATTATATAAATCTGGCAAGCAAATTCAGAAACTCGAAAGTTATAACCAGGCTGCTTTCTGCTTTTGTCTTTAAGGAAATATATCTGCCATTGAGTCTTGGTGCTTAGAATAGGATTTTTCAGAATTGAAGGTGCTTGTCACTCTAGTGTCAATGGAGGTGGGACAGTGGTCACTTCCTGAGACACTAAATGTTGGCCATGGCTTTGGTAGTGGAGGTCTTATACTTCATGGCAAAAGTTAGTCCTCAGCTTCTCTTTCCCTCAGCCACATGCTCTGCTGAGCTTGGTGGCTCTAGTGTAATCTTTTCCTCATAAGTGATGTGCTGCAAGCCATTTATGCCAGGCCTAGTTGAGTTCCTGGAATGCATAGCTAGCAGTAGAGATGAGCAGTTATGTCGAAAGAGACCAGAACCACTTCCTTTACTTCTAAGCAAAAGTGAAAACCTGTGACTTATGGAAATTAATACAATGCAAGTAGCTTTGTATGTTGACAGCTATACGTTATGGTCAGCAAATTTTAGGCCTTTGATTGGCTTTGGATGTATGTTAAGTAGCATATGCATGTATGTAGTCGAGAATCACATTATATTTTTCAAATGTATTCCCCTTTGGTATTTCTAGTTATCTCTCTAGCTTCATCTTTCTAGCTTCTATTTTATTCTATAGAAACATGGAAGACTCACATGTTCATTTTCTAGTTCTCACATTCAAAAGTTAAAACAATTGAGATGAGTTGGCTATTTTGCATTCTGTATTTCTCAGACTTGCTGAAACCCAGGGTATATTTTAGATGCACAGTACATCTCAGCTTTCACTAGATATATTTGCTATTCTCAGTAGCCACTGTGGCCAGTGGGTAGTGTAATGGGTAGCACAATTCGATGGCACTGAGTAGGTGCGTGTACTCTTGAGTGTTGGCACACATCTGTAATCACAGCACTTGGGAGACAGAGGGAGAAAGAACAAGGCCAGCCTGAGCTACAGAGTGAGCTCTTGTATTGAAAAAGAAAGCAAGTGTATGTGGTGCGTTGTGGAGCATATTTCTCCACAGTTGTCTTCAAATAGTCTGGTACTTTTTTACTTGAAGATTTTATTGTTAACAGCAGCATCTTGATTATATTTAGGGAGAGGCACCCAAAGCACTTAAATTGCAGCCATAATTAGCTCACTGTTCACTCACTCTTCAGCATCTTGTTGCTCTTCGAATTGCATATTGAAAAATCAGTACTGTTTCTCAAGAGGCTTTCTTAATATTATATTATCATACAAAATAATGGGTTTAATTATGGCATAATCATATATGTATATATATTTATGTCACTATACTCTTCTCATGTTCACTCCCCATTACCCACTCCTACCTTCCCTCTCCCACTTGTCCCCTTCCTCCTTTCTAGCTTTCATGTTTGTGTGTGTGTGTGTGTATGTGTGTGTGTGTGTGTGTGTGTAATCTAAATTCCACATGAGAAAAAATGAGCTATTTGTCTTTCTATTTGGTCTTTTTGAGACAGGGTCTCCCTTTAGTCCTAGCTAGCCTGGAGCTTGCTCTGTAGACCAGGCTGGCTTTGAACTCACAGAGATCCTCCTGCCCCTGCCTCCTGGGTGCTGGGATTAAAGGCGTGTGCCACCACACCTGGCTTTGAAAAAGTTACTTAATGGAAATATGAGGTAAAATTTTTCAGGCAGGCTTCTATGGGGGAGAGCATTCATGTAGATGCATAGACATTATTAAAGATTCACTACATCATTCATTCACATGAAAAAAGACAAGCGATGACAGGAGGACCAAAATATCTAAGCACATTAGAGCTTATTCAGCTTAATGCAGCTCTGATCTAAGGCCCTGCAGCACCCATGCGTATATAAGAGTGTGTGGGACGACTTCAGGCAGCAGTGACAGCTCATGTGCATTTTCCCTGTCCTATATTAGTTTCGTATTTGCTTTTCTCCAATGGTGGTGTGCATTTTAGAGCTTTATCTGTCAACTCTGGAGACCAGATTCTTCTCAGGAACGGTTGGATATTTATGACCAAAATATTTTGGCTTCCAACTTACAGTCTTGTGCTATGGGAGATTTTGAAGAGATGGCTCAGTAGTTAAGAGCACAGACTGCTCTTGCAGAGGACCTGAGTTTGATTCCCAGCACCCACATGGCAGCTAAGAACCGTCTTTAACTCCAGTTCCAGGGGAATCTGATGCACTCTTCTGACATCTGCAGCATTGCACGATATGGGTGCACCAACCTACATGCAGACAGTGCACTCATACACATATAAAAAAAAGATTCCTTTATAAAGTATATTTTATATTTAAAAAATTTTAATCATCTGTGTGTGTGTGTGTGTGTGTGTGTGTGTGTGTGTGTGTGTGTGTGTTTATGTGAATGAAGATGCTCACAGAGGCCAGAGAGGGCATTGGATTCCCTGGAGCTGGAGTTACAGGTAGTCGTGAGCTGCCCAGTGTGGGTGCTGAGAACTGAACTTGGGTCCTTTGCAAGAGCAATATGTATTGTGTTCTTAACTGCTGAGCCATCTCTCTAGCTCCAGAAAGTTTAAGTTTGCTGTGATTATGCTTGAAAATTAGGCATTTTCAATATTATTATTGTGGCTAAGGGAAAAAGGACAAATAGCAGTAACTCTAATTTATAATTTTAATTAAATTCTTTTCAGCTTAAGATATACTCTAAAATATTCCAAACAATTTCAGGAAATGATCATATCCTTCCTATAGGCTAAAACCTGTGGTCATAGCCAGGCATGGTGACACACACCTTTAATCCCAGCACTTGAGAGGCAGATGCAGGTGGATCTCTGTGAGTTCAAGGTCAGCCTGGTCTACAAAGTGAGTTACAGGCCAGCTGGGGCTACAGGGAGTCCCTGTCTCAAAAATACAAAAAAAAAGTGTGGTCATACATTTCCAAACTTGGGATTTATTGCCAAATAAATATGTAATTGATTAAAATATATAAAGTCTCTTTTCTATAGCTGTCTTTTTATTAGTTTTTTTAATCAGCAAGCCATAGGCTTACAATATAGAGATGAAATGGGATTCTAAATGGAATTACTAATCTGAAGGCTTTAGGGTTTTTCATTTATATTTAAATTTCTCATAATAGGACCAAATTTATCTCCATCTAGAATAAAAATTAAACCTATTGGATCTGAAAATGACTATGGATATAACAACAAACTTGATATAATATAATTTTTAAAAATGTAGAAATACGAGTGGGGAACTAAATATATGTACTCTATTTATGTTATATATGTAATATATAATACATAATATATAATATATAATATATTATATGTAATATGTAATATATTTATATTATACCTTTGTACAGTTCTGTTGTAATTATGAAGCCATGTTTAGTATATCCCTCTAGCTTATATAGGGAAGTAGCATGCCCTTTTACATCCTTTTTTCTTCAATTTTCAGGAATTTATTTTTTTTGTTGTTGTTTGTTTGTTTGCTGCTTTTGATTTTTTTGAGACAGGTTCTCTCATGTAGCCCAGGCTGGCTTCAAACTCCATAGTTTCCTTAGTTCTGAGTGGGATTGCAGGTCTGTACCATCCACCCCAGCTAGGGCTTTCCATTTAATGTGATTCAGGAGAGATTAGATGATCTCCTTTATATGTCTGAGTTGCCTTGAGATGACCCCTAGAATGTAGCAACAAAATGGCCCTGAAATGTCCCATATATGTTAACAAGTGGATACAGTTCATATTTCCCTCTGTCCAGTAGGAGAGCAGAGATAGAGCACGCAGAATGGAGAGATCTCAAATACTAGCTTTCTGGATTCTTGGTACCCCTGTACTTATTTCTTCGGGGAAAAGAGGAAGAATAGATTTTTCCCCTTTAAATTAGATGGTAAGTGATCATTTAGGTAGACTTTTTCATTATCTATAGATATATTAGTTTTTTTTTTAAAGCATGAACTGCTTTTAAATAGTTCTAAGTTTTTCATTCCATCCAGCTTTTGAAGTGAATATTTTTCCATTTGAAGTTTTTTTGTTTGCTTTTTAGCCAACTAAGTCACTGTTTTATTTGTCCGTTTTCCATTTATTCCTGCATGTTTTTAAATTTTTAATGTATATTTTTACTGAATTTTGTGCATTTCATACAAAACATCTTTATACTCCCCAGTGGATTTGGATTTCATCTAATCTGTCATATATGTTAAGGCTTGTTAAGTCAAAGTACTGTACCCAGACATAGCTCAGTACAAGTTCATCTGCTGGTGCCTAGTCACCCTGTCCAGAGTCACTCCCTTAAAGAAGTTCAACTCTCCCTCGCCCAGCAGTAATCACCTGCCAATAGTTCTTCCACTAAGGTTGGGGTCTGCTGCCATTTTCCCAGTTCTGTGCTGGGTTTTCATGTGCTTGGGTTTGGATGGGTCTTGTGCATGCTGACACCATTGCTGTAGCTTCATATGAGCAAAGTTCCAGGAGCCTGGAACACTCTGTCTTTTTCATTAGCACATATTCATTGTACAAAATAATTGGTTTCATTCTAACATTTACATAGATAATTTATCATGAACTTTGATCAGATCCACCTCCCCATTCGCCTCTCTTGTCTCCTCTGCACTGTACCCTTTTTCTTCCTAAATAGCCCCTTTTTGCACACACAGACACATACGCATTTTAAATGTAGATCACACATATGAGTAAAACATGTAATGTTGTCTTCCAGAGTTCTGTTGATGGTACTTATTGTGATTATCAACAGTTCCATGCAGAACAAAATGACCTAATTATATTCTTTCTGTTTGTATATTCTTCATTCTGGTGTATATATTACACCATCTTTATCTATTTGTTTATTATTCCATTTGAAATTAAAAGATTAAAATCACACTTTAAACACCGGCTACGCATCGGACTTTAATTCTGATATCCTGGTGGGGGTGGTCTTGGCATATTTTATGTCAGGAAGTTTGGAGAAAAATGTAAAGGAGAGCAGGAAGGATGTTGTGAGTTGCCATATCCCTTTGGGACAAAGACAATATTTCAATAAGCACTGTTTCATCCATTTGTGTTTTTATCCCTTTCCCCAGAATTTAAGGTTTAAAATAAAATTATTGTTATAGTCTTAATATATCTTATCTACTCTTCCCCTAATATGAGACATGTGCATTGTCAAAACATGGATTGCTTCTTGACTATATGTATAATCCATTATCTTAAACAGTTATGTATACCCTCTAACCCCCTTGGCTTTCATAGTGTGACATTACCCTAACAAGATATTGTTTTCAATAGTCGTAAAACTTCCAAAGAGTTCTCTCTGTTTTGCAACTTTTTTTTTTGTCTTTTCGAGACAGGGTCTCCCTGTAGCTCCAGCTGTCCTGGAATTCATTCTGTTTTGCAACTTTCATATATCATTTATAATTAATTTTTATTAATAGATCTTATGCCGTGTTAAAATATGAAGAAGACACATCACTTAGAGGACATCCTCTAGGGGATTGGTTCTAAAATTACCCTTGCCTTAAATGATAGAAACTGCTCACTTTCTAATTGTGCTAATGCCATTAAAGTTACACGAACACTGAATTTCAAAGCTGTCCCAGACATTGGCTCTGCATTTTGTTCCTGTAGCAATGATGGCACTAGTTAGTAAAATGCCTCTATGCAGGATTTGGTGCATTGTTTGTTCACTTTACCTACAATTCTTCCTTCTCCACACGACTGCTCCAAATTTGTGTCTAGTTGGGTTTACAAAAAAGAAAAAAAAAAAAAAAAAAAAACAGCCAAGTAATGTTGTGTTGAGCTTTGCACTGAGGCAGAGACACCAATTTACTTGCAACTACTAATTCAATTGAACTACTCTACCTTCAAGAATTTACTTTGACTTGCCTGCTGGCAGCCAGAAAGGAAGATTTGAACTGGTTGGCCTTATGACATTTAATTAATGTCGGAAAAAGTTGAAAACGTGTTCAGTTTTAAGATTTAATGTCATAGTATTCATTTGACTTATCATTTGCTCCAATTACAGCATCAGGAAAGTGTCTCTACCAAGTGTTAGACATTTGATTATCTACAAAATGGCTGTTAGCTGAGAGGGAACTATATAAGGCTTAAATAGTCAATGCTTTCATCTATTAGAAAATATTTCTTATATTTTGTTCTAGTCCTCAACAATATAACCCAGGGGCTAGAGAGATAGTGCAGCAGGGAAAGCAGTGGCTGCTCTTGCAGAGGACCTAGGTTCAATTCCCACACTGGCACTGACAACCACAGTCATCTGTATCGCCAGTTCTAGGGGGAATTTGAGGCCCTTTTCTGGCCACCATGGACATTGCACACATGGGTGCACTTACAACCATGCAGGCAAGACACTCATAAAGTTAAAATGAATAAATAAATTAAATAAAATATTATAACCTAGAATAATAACTGATAAAGAGGAATAAAATGATTTGTAAGACAGTTAACTTAAGGAGGACATATGGCCATGGAGTGATAGAAGACTGGAAACTATATATATGGTCCACTCGTTAATTGCAGAAGTTGCTTTTATCATTTCCTAGCATCTAATCTCCAGAGAGGGGGAACATGCTATCCTACTTAGTACTTTTGAGGCAGTATGGCACAGATTTATTGACTAGGAACTTTTCTTTTTTTAAATTTTCTTTTTTTATTTTTGGTATGTATGAATGGACTGACTGCATGTAGGTTTGTGCACCTCGTGTCATGCAGTGCGGTAGAGGTCAGAAGAGGGTCTCAGATTCCCCTGGAACCAGAGTTAAAGATGGTTCTCAGCCACCATGTAGGTGCTGGGGACCGAACCCAGGTCCTCTGCAAGAGCAGTCGGTGCTCTTAAGTGCTAGGCCATCTCTCCAACCCCATGGACCTTTTCTTAAATGTGTCTTAAAGTGTCTTTCCTTGCATTGCTTTTACATAGAAGAAAAAGGCATAATGTGTCTTCTTGCGCTAATGTTGTAACTCTTGAAAGTATGTGAAGAAATTGAAGATGAATTAATTACTTTAAAATATTTGTCAGCAAAAAGATTGCATTCATTTTTAGGGTCCCACTAATTATAGTAATCTTGTAACTGAGCCCAAACTTTGATTAAGGCATAGAAAATTAAGTAATACCTGAATTTGGCCTTATGGGAACTTGTCCAAGAACAGAAGCTCTATACACAAATAATAATTACATAGGATCACAAGCCAACATTGTTGGTTGTATTTCATTTCATTTTTAAAGACACTTCTAATTTTTTCAGCAAAATACTGTTACTTCAAAACTTTGCATTAATTAGTCTATAGTGTTGACTGAGGTAGTGATATAGCTACTTTAGGTAAATTTAATGTGCTATAAAAATCAAGAACATTTTCTTCAGTATAGGCAGTCACAAAACAAGCACTTCCTTTGACCTTTTATGAAAAAAGGTATTTATTAATTGAGAATTTCATGCCATGTATTTTGATCCTATTCATCCCAAACTCTTCCCTTTACTCTTCCCAGATCCATCCCTACCTAGCTACCCCCCTAACACTGGGTCCTTTTGTGGCTATTTGTCCATCTGCTGGAGCATGGCTATTTTTCCATCTGCTGGAGCATGATTGACCTACCAGGAGTCACACCTTTAAAGAACACTGCATTTCCCTCCCCCAGAAGCCATCAAATCTCCATAGCTCCTCCTTTAATGGTGGAAGCTCATGCACCACTTCTCACTCCTTGCTAGAGTGTTGACTGGCTTGATCTTGTATAGGTCTTGTACAGGCAAATATAGCTCCAGTGAGTTGACGAACATAGTGCTCCTATCATGTGAAGAGGAGACAGTTTTTCTCCAGTCCTCTTGTACCTCTGACTCTTAGAGTCTTTTTGACTCCTCTTTCTTTGGCCTTTTTTTTTTTTTTGGTAATTATAGAATTTAAAATTTTGCTACTTTATCCATGTCAAGAAGAATTTTTTGAATTATATAGCTTATTGACTCTTCCTTACTTACGAGTTGGTGTTATTTGATTTCTTAAATTTTATTTTCCTGTTAAATTTCCAAGTGTTTTCTCAATTTGGACAAAGTAGACCATTACAAAAAGAATATCTTATTTTGGGTTTTTTTGTTTGATCTTAGGGTTTTGTTTTGAGACAGGGTTTCCCTTTAGCCCCTGCTGGCCTGGAACTCACTATGTAGACCAGGCTGGATACACAGATACCCACCTGTCTCTGCCTCCCCAGTGCTGGAATTAAAGTTGTGTACTACCACATCTGGCTGAATATTTTAATAATTGTAGATTATTCGATTTTTGACAAATATCTATTTTATAACCATTTATATAATGTTCCTAGATACCCACCAATCTACTAATTTGATTTTGATTATTTTAGTGAGTAGTTTATTACAGTTATTAACATATTAATTTACTGATTAATAGATTCCACTCTAACAATTACATACATGTATACATTGTACTTTGATTATGTACGTCTTCTTTTCTTTTTTTGTTATTTTGGAGACAAGGTCTCCCTGTAGCCCCAGATGTTCTGGAACTCACTTTATAGACCAGGCTGGCCTTGAATTCACAGAGATCTGCCTGCCCCTGCCTCCCGAGTGCTGGGATTAAAGGCCTGCGCCACCAGACCTGGCACATCTTCTTGTCTTTAAAATTTTGTTTACTAACTTCAATTCTCACAATTTAAAATATTTGAGATGATTGCTACATGGCTATATCAGGACTAGCTAATTTGTAATTTTTTTTAATTTTTATTTATTTATTTATTTATTTATTTATTTATTTATTTATTTATTTTTATGTGTATGAATGTACTGTCTGCATGTAGGTCAGTGCACCCGTGTCGTGCAATGCCACGGAGGTCAGAAGAGGGCGTTGGATTCCCCTGGAACTGGAGTTAAAGACGGTTCTCAGCCGCCATGTGGGTGCTGGGGATCGAACCTGGGTCCTTTGCAAGAGCAGTCGGAGCGCTTAACTGCTAGGCCATCTCTCCAGCCCCAGGACTAGTTAATTTGTATCAGTAAAAGATTAAAGTAAGATATTGTTACCCTATTTCATGTGAATGATACTCAAAAGTATACAAATAAAAGTTTTTAGAAGATACTCTCACTTTTCACTTGAATTGGTTTGTCTATTAAATATAATAAATTTAGTTTTAATGCAAATAACTAACTTACAGCAAGATCCTTTGGGTTGCAAAGCTGATAGCAAAGGCTATTAGAGTGTCAAAAGCTTTGCAGGAGGAAAAGAAACAGAAATTTGATAAATACTCCAAGAAGCTAAATGCTCCCATGGTCTTCATAAGGCAAAAAAGTAGATGCAATCTAATATCCCTCTCTTATTCCATAACTCATGTATATATGTGAATAATTACAAGATTTTATAAAAGATTTCATTTTATACATCTTATAGCTGATTTGAAATAGAACTAGTGTTCCTGGCTTCTGGGACAGGACTCTTTCCTTGATCCTCTACTGGAGCTATCATTCACCTGGTCTGTGTCTCCCTAGGGAGGTCTCCATCCAGTTATTTTGGATAAGGTCCTGGCTCTATTCTGTCTCTCCCTGAGATGAGAACAGGACAGAGGCATCATGCTGGTAACACTACCAGTTCTCCCACTTACTTAGGGACTTAATTCTCATGTCCATATTTTCTATTTCTCTATTGATGAGTATTAATGATTTTTTTTTCAAAATTATCCTTGTCAGAAAGAGGAAAACATTGTTAACTTTCTTTTTTGTTGTTAACTTTCTAATCATCTAAAATAATAATGATAACACTATCTCTTGAATGTTTTACTATATGCCCCATGCTACCTGGACATTCACAATGGCACCAAAACCTCATCTGACCTTGGAAAAAGGCAGAAATGCATTTTCACTTAAAACATGAGGACCTTGAGTCAGAGAGTAAGTCACAGTAGCCTGAATGGTGAGAGTATACTACTACAGCTCTGTCTGTACAGCTGTTACAGCATGCTCCTTCAGGTGAGTGGAGCTATAGATCAGCATGACCACTGCATTTTGAAGCTCAGAGACATGATGCAGGCCTCACTTTATGAAGACAACCCCATGAAGCTCATTGCAAAGTTCTCATTTCTGGCAAAGGATTTAGTTATTCATTTTTTAGGCAAAGTTTTGGAAATTCCATAATAACAGCACTGATACATTTCTATGTGTTCACTGATTAGAACCTATCTATCTTTAAAATTTTTTTTCTTTTTTTCTTTCTTTCTTTCTTTCTTTCTTTCTTTCTTTCTTTCTTTCTTTCTTTCTTCTTTGTTTCTCTTTCTGTCCTTTCTTTCATATTTACCAAACTTAGGGGGTCATATACTAGAGTCAGTGTAAGGAGTAGGCAGGAATTTTCCCCCATAACTTCTCTAATAAGGCTGTAGTCCTACTGAAAAAAAATGACGGGCAGCTAGCTGAGATATTATAAAATCCTGTGGCTTTAAGAAATAATCCCCTCATAATCCAAGCTGATTGTTACATCCTGACTTTCGGGGAGGTGTTTCCTTACCCTACCACACTGGAAGTTCCTGTGTCCTGGTAGGATTTCAGCTTACTGCTGCATTTTGCAATCTTGGATACTGACCTTTGGGTACTTTCATGGGCCAGTCACCTTCCTGTAAAATTCCCAAACTGTTGTTTCAAATTTTGTATGACCTGTGCATTCCTGTGACTACAGTTACTCAGATGTCACTTCAATCTTGGGACCCCTGGCAACATTTTCTTCCTCTAAGATTCCTTCCCTCATTTGTGTCCAGTTTTGGGGTTCAAGGTTGGTCTGTTCTGAGAGGTGTATAATCTTCTGTATTTGGTCCTAGACTTAGAAAAGTCATGGCAGTCTTTGCTTCAGTTCCACACCAGATCCCCTGGGTGGCCTAGGTCCACAGGGCTTCTCGTTAGTTATTAGTGAGGATGCTGAAGTCACTTTTTCCTTCCTGCTTCCTCTTGAAACACAGCCATCTTTCCTCACAGGAGAGAAAACCCCTGCTGATTGGAAATCTTTCTGTGTGCACATGCGCACAGCAGTTTACCAGCATGGGTGGCTGCCGACAGTTCTTTCCCAGTTGCAAGGAGTTTATTTTCCCTGGATAGCAGTGCTATGCTACCCAGGTGGCCTACAACACAGTAGGTTCCCATTGATAGAAGCTTCTTTGTGGAGAATGCCTGTAATGTACTTGGGGTTCCCACAGACATTGTGACAGTTGAGTGAGGAAAAAGGCTTTTCACAGTGCAATGATCTTTGGATTATTCTGTGGCAAAAGGATATTGTAATTTTTTTTGTCTTTTTGAGACAGGGTCTCCCTGGATCTCCGGCTGTCCTGGAACTCACTCTGTAGAGCAGGCTGGCCTTGAACTCACAGAGATCCATCTGCCTCTGCCTCCCGGTGCTGGGATTAAAGGTGTGGGCAACCCTGATCCGTGGTTGGTTGGTTCTTTTTTTGATTTTTTTTTTTTTGAGACAGGGTCTCCCTGTAGCCCCAGCTGTCCTGGAACTCACTCTGTAGACCAGGCTGGCCTTGAACTCACAGAGATCCACCTGCGTCCGCCTCCTGAGTGCTAGGATTAAAGGTGTGAGCCACTATGTCCAGCGGTTGGTTGGTTCTTAAGAAAGCCACCAGAGGGGTCTCAGTAGTCAGCTAAAGATGATGCATGTATTGAATAGTAAGGATTTGCCACTCTGCACCCGTACTGTGAAGGCATTTCTGGGCAGTCTATAAAGGGAAAAAGAAAATCAACCCTAAACTCCTTATACTCCTCCTCACTAATGTCCCAATGCTGAGAAAATGTTGCTGCTTTTTATCTTTTCTCCATTATTTTCTTTCGATTTTTCTTTTGAAACACCATCTCCCCCAAGTAGCCCAGGCCAGCCTGGAACTCCTTATGTATCCCTGGCTGGCTGAGAATTCAGAATCTTCCTGCATCATCCTCCAGAGTGCTCCAATTACAAGTGTTTATAACTTACAACTATACCTGCCTCTGCTTATGTATTTTTAAATTGAACTTGTGTTAATTTACCTTCTTTGCATCTGAAATCACAGGGCAGACCCCCTATGGTACAAGCTGAGCACTAACTATAAGAAGGTTTATCCAAATATAGGTTACTAAGATTGATTTAGTGGGCCATAACCAGCAATTATAAATTGAAACATATAAAGAAGAAAATATCAGGATGCATGTTCATAGTGAGAGCATGTATTGGTTTGAAAACCCGTTGTTTAAATTGTACATGTGTGCTGGGCGTGGTGGCACACGCCTTTAATCCTAGCACTTGGGAGGCAGAGGCAGGTGGATCCTTGTGAGTTCAAGGCCATCCTGGTCTACAGAGTGAGTTCCAGGACAGCTGGGGGTAGAGGGAGACCCTGTCTCGAAAAACAGACCAAAAAAAAAAATTGTACATGTGTATATATTAAGGGATTCAATATAAGTCTTTTTCTTTGTGAGACAAGGTCTCACACTGTAGCCCAGGTTGGCGTGGAGCTTGTTAGTCGTCCAGGATGATAGTGAACTCAAATGACCTTCCAGCCTCAGCATCCTGAATGCTGGAACACAGGAATGTACCACACCATACCCAGCTACAACCTTATCTCGTGTTAGAATCACACTCAAGTCTGAACGCCCTGACTTGGAGGGCCCAGTCCTCTCTTAGTTTTAAAATGCCTCCTTTGTGCAGCAGCTTGCATTTGTAGTTGATCCCGCTCTTGATCTGCAAAACCTCAATCATGCGGAAGCTTCTTGATGATCTGGACTAGGGCACAGGTAAAATACCAAAGACAGATGAAATTATGACCACACTGCATCTTACAAGCAGAGAATGTAGACATGGGCTTAAAGATTATTTTTTTAAGACAGATTGCTTTCCTATTTATTCTTGGCTACAAACAAAACTTAGTGAACCCCAGGGTGCCACTCTGTAAGCATTTTTTTGTCATTTGCATCTTCTCCCTGGAATAAGCCAGGGGCCTTGTTGGGAAAATTATTGTGGTGCTCCTTTTTTCATGATTTAATGGGTGGGAGCTCCCTAGAGTGCATGGAGAAGCACCTTAGAACTATCCGTAAAATACCCTTTTCCTGGGACTAGCTGCATGGGTTAGAAAATTAATCTAACAGTCTCTCTCTCTCTCTCTCTCTCTCTCTCTCTCTCTCTCTCTCTCTCCCTCTCTTCACTTGCTTGTGTATGTGTGTATGGTCACTGTGAGGATGCCCATGGAGACCAGAGGTTGACACTGGGGTCCCTTTTTCAGTCCCTTCTCTGCCTTATTATGACACATGATTAGTTACTGAATGTAAAGCTCACTGTTTGGGTTAGACAGGCTGGCCAGTGAGTCCCCAGGATCTGCCCGTCTTCATCTCCCAGCACTAAGATTACAAGCGTAATGTATCTAGCTTTTGTGTGGGTGCTGGAGATCTGAACTCATGTCCTCATGAAAGACAGGTTATTTCAATAGCCACATTAGTTAAGGCAGGCTTTGCACAAGGACACATATAAAGGGCTCATGGGAGATGGGGATGGGTCTGTGTTGGGCCAATCCCTAGTATTTTGGCTAGGGTATTTGTACATAAATTATTCACCTTGAAACGTGGTGCACAATTCCCAGTGGGAGACCTCAGATATATGTGTGACATGGCTGATCCTCTGAATACAGTTGCATAAGAATCTCTTCACTCTGTATTTCTAAAGAAAAGTTTTGGATTTCTGCGCGTGAGTTTTTCCTTTCCAGTGTTTGAGGTTGAGGAACAAAGAAAATTGTGTGGCATGAGTAATGCCAGTTCCCTTGTGAGGATGTGTATTCCATTCTTAACTTGCAGAACCCAAGTTTTCTCTTATCTTTTCCTTCAAAGTGACATTGCCAGAGTTAAGCATGAGGAAAAGACTCCAAAAGGCCTCCTTGAAAGAGGCAGCTGTCCTTTGATCAGCTCCATTCAAATTCGGGAATCTGGGTGTGATGCTTTCCAGTGCTGTACCAGAAAAAGAAGAAACCAGTACCCTTTCCCTTCCCTCCTTCTCTCCCCCTTGTTTTCCTCTTTTACTTCACCTTCTGGTCCTTTCTTTAAATTTCTTTCACAAACATTTCCAAGCTTCTATAAACATAAGCTGTGGATTTTGTCTGGCGGTAAAAATCAGGGTGCCTTCCCATTTTGTTCACTACAAAACAAGTGTCCTCTTCATTTTATAGATTGAAGGTTGACTCAACAATGTTAGCCAGGATCACAGCAAGTGGCCAAGGTAAGGTGGTCAAACAGGAGACAGTAAATAGAAGCTATATCAGAAAAAAGAAATAGTAATGTCTGTTTGGTAGGAAACCTCTTCCTTTTACAGAAGATACTTGTCATACTCTCCTGGAAGCCATTAGGAGTGTCTTTTGTTCTGTTTTTGGAATGTGCTACTGTTTTTCTGCAGCTCTTTGCAGTGATTCCCACTTAAAAACAAAACATCTTGAGTTTCCAAGTACATTATATTAGACAGTAGTGGCTAATACATCTCAAGAGTAAACTTAAGATTCATGGTGATTGTGATTCATTGGGAAAATCAGAAAACATAAAATGAAGAGAAGTGGACAATACTATTCCAGTGGGTATCCATAAAACAATTAGCTTCTTCCTGTGTTAAGGACCATGGTGGGAAAGAATGGGAGATTATTTCTACCTTCTAAGAATTGAAAATCTACTTGGAAAATTACACGCTGAAAAAAACAACTAAGGAAGAATAAGGGACTACAAGTGTAAGGAATGGTTTCTGTAGTGCTCAGAGAAACTGATTGCAATGTCAATATTGAGAGGATGAAAGATTCAATAAGACGCAACCCCTGCTGCATCAGGAAGCTTCCATGTACTCTGCAAGTAAACATAAAATCCTTAAAAAAAACAGTGCAGTCCCATCACAGAATCCTGTCACATGAGTATCTGGAAGGCAATAGTTAAAAGTGCAGGCCAGAACAATGCTTGTTAAGTTCAAACCCCGGGCACCACTGACATTTACTCATCATGTGATTCCTAGGCAGCTTTTTTGACCACTCTGTACCTCTATCCCCCCTCCACCCCCTTTAAAGTGGAGGATAAGCTCACACCTGTGTCCAAAGAGTAGGATTGTTGGAGAGATTGAAGAAGTTGATATACAGATACTTAGAAGAGTTCCCGACCATGACAGTTTTGTTCATTGTGGTGATGGTGATCGTGAATAAGGGTTCACAAAAGGGAGAGAACATCTGCTGAAAATGCATAGGGTGGAAGCAGGGAAAAGTGCATGGTGAATCCCTAGAAAGGTTTGTTCATTTCTGGTTTTAACATCTAAGCAGACAATGAGAAGAGGCAGAGCCTGACATGTGGGGATAGAAAGGAAGGTGCTACTGGTTTTGCAACATCAGGTATTAGTGTAGAGCATTTAAATCCAGGGAAAGAATATGACCCAAGTTAGACGTTAAAGGATCGGGAGAACATTTATTATTTCAGATTTGGGAGACTGTATTAGCAAAGATATGGTCCAATAATTATAAGTATATGCATCAGCACAACCCAAAATGGTCATGAGGGGGGTATGTTTCTGCAGTGTTCGATTGCTGAGACTCCACAGAACGTATTTACTGCTACAATGTGAAATTGAAATTAGGTCTATAATAAACCAGAACTTCATGTGTTCTGCTAAGGAAAGCAAAATTGTTTCAAAGGAAGCTAGATATGAGAGGAAAGGGATCATTAACAAGCATAAAAAGCCTTATTTAAAGAAAATGGGAATGTATATTGATTTTCCTTTGATGACAATAAATGAGAGAAAAAGCAAAGGTAGGACAGGAAGGATGGCAACTCTGTGTGTGTGTGTGTGTGTGTGTGTGTGTGTGTGTGTGTGTCTGTGTGTGTGTGTGTCCGCCCAGAGCCACTTACTTTCTAGACTGTGCTGACCTCTGTAAACCATGTGTGGGAGAGAGGGCTGGGTGTGGTTTAATAGGATGATAGACAGGCTCCCCATGTTCTGAGTCGCCCACTATGGGGAACATTTTGCTTAGAACTACTGATGCTTCTGACCTTGAATTTAAGAAACAGCAGCACTGTTGTTCTGATGGTGTTTTCTGATACTAAATCTTTGTCTCAACATTGTATGACTGACAGGATAATGATTGGAAATGGGAGAAGGCACACTGCTCTGAAAAGAAATCTGCAAGCAGCATACTTGTTTTTTCAACTATTTAATATATTCCATTTGATTCTATCTTTTTTCATTCCCTTAGTAAATTTGAATTTCAGAAAAACTGGAATATTATCACTATAAACAGTCCTGATAAATCTGTTCAGGCTATCCAGAGACTATTATAAAAGTTATCTAGAAACTGTTAAAGAGCACTTTGGTGAAAACTGTATTAATTCATACATGGTTGGTGTTCTAGTTCTGGGTCTATCTAGAACTCAATCTTTGATCTATGGCTTCTCTGAGCCTCACTTTTCTCAAATGCAGAATTGTGAAGATTAGACTGAATATGCTGACAAAAATGGTGATGAGAATCAATTAGAAGCTTCTGAGACAAGAGGTATTCTTTCAAGTGTTTGACATGCATCAATTCATGATCAGATAGGTGATCTGATACTAAGGTCAACCTGCCGAAGAAGGATCTGACAAACCCCATCACTTTCCTAAGAGCTCACTTTTGAAGCATCTACTATTGCCAATTAAAAATTAATGATGACGACCTTTCTCTGGAGAAGTGAGCTACAGAAATGGCTGTGCAGAAAATAAGAACCTCTATATCCTCTAGTTATAAGGCAGGATGATTTATTTTTCCTAAAATCTAAAGTAGATTCCTGGCTTTATAACTCTCTGGATACTTAACTGAATAAAGACTGTTCTAAGAATCAATTCAGAATGCAAAAGGGTTCTAGATGGTACAGATTCTCTGTAAGAAGCATAGCTGTGAGAATATTCGGAAGTGCTCCATAATGTCAGTATGATTAATAATTAAATAATAAGAGATCCACAGCCTTCGTTTAAAGTTTCCTGTTTACCAGACCTGGTTGCCCATACTAATTAAGCCAGTCAGCAACTCTATGAAATAGTAAAGTCAAGCTAGTTTTCACAGGAGAAATCTGAAAGAATAGTAGTATAGGAGGGATTATTTGTTTTTAGTGTCTGCCTAATTCATATTTAAGTTGGTATACTTCTTGTCAATACACATAAAAGAGTTACTGATCTGGCATATTTCAGACTTCTACTGGTCAGACAGACTTAAAATTCTGTTTCTCACTAGTCATAGTTGGTTTGCTTTCTAACAAAGCCTATAAAAATAACAAAACTTTTAAAAAAGCCATCTGGCATAAAATATAGAAACAATGCCACAGAGTTCTTGCTACGATATCTTAAGTCTTATTCAAGGAATAAATGGCCATGTGACTTTGTGGCAGGTAGGATGTGGTGATGGCTTTGGTTAAGAAATTTTGTGTGGAAGCTTGGCTCATATACATAATGTTTGTAGCTGTGGGTTTTTATAATGATGTTGTTGTTTTTATTCTTTCCCAGTATAGCAGTGGAATCAAATAGAAAGATGAGGATGGGGGAGAAATGAATACCCAGAAAAATGGGAGATATCAGAAAGCATGAGGGGATGTGGAGATTGTTTTAAAAAGATGTGTTCATCATATGACTAATGAGAAGAGCTTCTGACGTCCTAAATGATCTTAGAGGAGGACTGGGGCTGCCATATATTTTTCAGGAGGATGAGTCTGAACGTTAATAAGCCTTAGTTACTTCACAGTTCAAGTGCGTAATATGTGGTTAATATCTTCTAATTGTATGCATCCACATGGAGTCAACTGATTTTGAGTTTCAAAGTTTACATGAAGGTAATGGAATCTGGTGGTGCTATTCAAGTTTTTGAAATCTGCTTTAAATAGAGAGAAAGGACACCAATGAAGGCAAACAACTTTACTGCGTTTATGATTACTTCTGGGATCTTTGTATCTTCATGTTGCCAGAGATTTGTGGCCTCAGAAGAGCAGGTTCTCTCAGTTCACAGTCCCTCCCTGAGGTTAGTGCCTGAATTCCCCAGTGTTGCACTCGGAAAGAACAGTGCTCATGTGCATCTTTAAGATAACTCAGTCTGAAAGCCATCTGCACTGTGGTCAGAGCAGAGCTACACTGCTGGAGGTCAGCATCATGGTTTGGATGGCTCTACCCTGCCTTCGGATATTCTTGTTATTACACTCAGTGGAAAATGCAGCCATTAAAACATTCTGGTCACTATTCTGTTCTACTACAGACATTTCTAAAGTTTAATTTTGCTAATTGCACTGCTTTACTTAAGCTCTGTACATTAATTAACCCCCACTTGGATTAAAGGAGAAGAACCCATGCAGTTTAATATATAAACCATTATTATGTTTGTCCTGGGTTTTACTGAATTACTTTTTGGTCCACGTTGTCCACAGTATTTCATTGTCCTCTGTTGGATATTTGAATTGGGACGTGCTCTAATGGGAAGTTTTTGTCATTGCGCAGTGAGAGCCACTTTGCACAGATAGAGAAGAAAGTGTCAGAAATATAAAACAGGGAGACAACAAGATGGCTGAGGGAGTAAAGACACCTGCCTCACAGACCTGACAGCCCAAGTTCAATCCTTAGAACTCATGAAGAGTTGGAAGAAAACCGACTCCACAAAGTTGTCCTAACTTCCACATGTATGATGTGGAGTACGCATAACTGTACATATCATATGCATACACAATAATAAACAAAAGGAAAATGAATGAGTAAATAAATAAACTAGGGCTAGGTGGGATAGTTAGTATATGCCTTTAATCCCTGAACTTGGGAATAAATAAATAAATAAATAAATAAATAAATAAATAAATATGCTGGCATATCATAAGCACTTCCAGTAGGGGAGGAAAGGATAGCTCCCTTGGCATCTATCTCTGATAGTACTTTTGCTTCCCTTGTGGCGCTCAGGAGTCCTTTTATTCAAGCTAACTTATATGATTTCTGTTTCATCTACCTTTGTGAATGAACAACAAAAGGTGAATTGTACTGGGGGAATGGTTTAGCAAAAACAATAGTGAGGGATCTCGGAAGTCAAAATATATCTATTGGGGAATACTAGTCTACCTTGCCAGCAAGTCAGTACAGTTTTGTAGCATAGTCATTCGTGTGCACCATGGCTCTCGTGTGCTCATGGTTTATGTTAAGAGGGAGTGGCTTTTCTGTGTTCAGAGAAGCATATTCTTCCTCATTAACTTGAGTGGGATACAATAAAACCATGTCCTTTATATGTGTCTTTATAGAGATTAGTCAGTGGAGGCCTCTTTCACCTAATACCACTAGAAGGAAGAGACTCCTGCTTTTGACAGAGCAGCCCAGCTTTCTAAAATACCCATTGTGACTTGGAGGGGGAAAGGATACTTATATAAGTGGCCACTAACTTGGGGGCCTGATTACCAAATTCTGCTTTTCTGAACTATAAATTTGCCTAAGACTTCAATAGACATTTTTCCCTAGGCAAAACATGGAAGTAATGCAATAGATTTCAATACTGGTGCCACACTCAAGTGCCATGTCTTTCTAGCTCTTTTTTTTTTTTACTTCATAGGCCTCGTGACCCACTTATATTCTTTCCTATATCCTTTTAGGAACCTCAAAGACCCATGTGAAGCTTGCATGTCTTCTACTTGTAATAAAAGAACACTTGCTGATGGCTGATGATGTTTATCAAAAGCAGATACAAGATGTCACAGGATATATATTTCTATTTATATTTAAGAATGCAATCCCATGAGGGCTTCATGCATTTTTGAGGAAGCAACTGAGAATGCAGATATTGTATTCCCAAAGTTTCAGAAGCCAAGGCAAACTGTCATTCATAAGAGATATGTTAAAAACCATAAGCATTTTCAGAGGGGATTGTCTCTGAGTGTCAGAAAAAGACGTCTTGATGGAACAGAGATTAGTTGTGTTTGAAGGGTAAGAAGAACCCACATACATCCTAAAGGAACAAGCTTAGCAGCTGCACTACTTAGGGGTAAAAACTACAGCTGGATTCACCCCATAACCATCTAAGAAGCTATGTAATTATTTAAAGGGAATGGATTGCTGGTAAAAATAGACTACAAATAGAAGCCTTCTTATTAGTTCTAGCATATGTGTCAATCTTTATTTATTTATTTTTTTGGTCTTTTTGTGAGAGGGTCTCCCTTTAGCCTCAGTTGGCCTGAAACTTGGTATAATAGACCATACTGGCCTTGAACGCACAGAGATCCACCTGTCTCTGCCTCCCCATTGCTGGGATTAAAGGCATGCAGCACCACACCTGGCTGTTAGTCTTTTAATAAACAAAATCCTGGTCTATATGTTAAAATTATGCAAATTTTCTCTATAGCTTATGCAAGCTTATGTTTAACCAACTTGGCTGATTCTTTTTTTTTTTTTTTTTTTTTTTTTTTTTTTTGGTCTTTTTGAGACAGGGTCTCCCTGTAGCCAGCTGTCCTGGAACTCACTCTGTAGACCAGGCTGTCTTTGAACTCACAAAGATCCGCCTGCCTCTGCCTCCCAAGTGCTAGGATTAAAGGTGTGCACCACCACACCCGATTCTTAAAATCAGACACGATTCTCCCTATAGCTGAGAAATGGAAAAGACTCTATTTGCCTAGGAAAATAGAGAACTTTTAAGATAGCAGAGCAAATGTTCCTTCGAGTGCAGAATCCAGCTCATTTTAGTTGCTCATTACACTGAGCAGGTACTTCTATTGCTCTTTGTATGACAGAATTATGTGGCCTATCATTTCCTTTAGGGTTTCAAAGGAAATGAGGCTCAGGGTCTAAGGAAATGGCTTCTGTGGTTCTTATATTACTAAAGTTCCTGTTCATTCATGTATGAAAATCCAAGGAGTTAATTGGGTAGGAAAATCACAAGGCTTCCTGGACAGTAGTAACAATGAGAACAGCTTTTCAGAGCCAGTACACTTCAGCCTGGATTCGGGTCCCTTGCTTGCCTCTGGAAGCTCTGTGGAGATACCCAGAAAGCTGTTTATCTTTTGTCATAACACCTCACAAGGCAACCCACTCCAATTTGGGCCATGCCTATTATTAGAAAGTTCCTCTTCATATTGAGCCAAAAATCTGTTTCACTATAGCTTTCTCTAACACTGACTTAAATATAGACTTTTGAGGACTGGCTTAGAATCATAGCTACTGTATACAGCACTGTTCTCCCAAGAAAATACAGTTGCAGTTCCAAACAAATATAATGTATTACTAATATTCTGGATCAGAGCCCAGTTCATCAATTGCATTCCCTGTTGAGATGAATCCCCTTGGGAAGATGGACCAATGCTCATAGTGATACTGTAGATGTGGTCTCTTCCCATTCTGCCTTTCTTTCTGAGTGATGATTGAAAAGTGTTTAGGAAAACTCTATGGAAAATGGTTCAGAGTGCTAGCTTCCTCATAACTTCCTCTCAGGAAGACCTTAGGCAGTATAAATAAAACAAGGCTTCTTCTCTTCATGGCACTCACATGTGGGAGAGTAGATAAAGGGAAACTCAGCCCTAGACCCTGCCTAGGTTTGCCTCCCCTACTGTAGCAGGCAGAGTATTATAATGGCTTAGCAAACTTCCTCCAAGTTGGACAATGAATTTGGCTCCAGGATGTACCGCTTATTAGCTCCCTAACTTTGAACGGGTTTCTGAACTTTTCTGAGACTCAGGTTTGCTTCTGCAAAGCAGAGATCAAGAATATATATGATCAAGCATAAAAGGAACACAGTTGACTCAGTACAGGACATTTATCATACACATACACCATTAGCCACGATTGCAGATTGTGTATTCTTAGTTGGAGAATGATAAGTTGAATTCCACTCTAGGGCTTTCGAGTGCATAGATTTGATGCTACCCAGATCATTGCTTTTGTTGAGAGCTTCTTTGAAAGTCAGATGGTTCTACATGTTTGAGATGATTTTTCTTATATATTTTTCTTCTTGGGTCTCAAACCAGAAAACATTTCCTTAAGGGATTTTGTTTTCTTCTTCTTCCCAAACTGTACTTGATGAAAAACAGTGCTCCTGACACTACAGTTTCAGTTTATATATCAAACTCAACTGATTCTTCAGTTTGATTCTCCTATAGGTTTAGTGCCTGGTTCTTGTAATGTCTAACATCTCTAGTTAATCCTCACATATACATGAGGATACTTAGTCCCTGATCTGGCTTTTAAAGAATCAAACTTTTATACTTTGGTTTCTCTTCAGATTGTATAAATCTTTCACCTTTTACTAAACATTTCCATGGAGAGGAACAAGTCTGAGTCTTAAAGTAATTTTTTGAGGCCTTGCATATAGCAGGGCTAAAAAAAAAAAAGAATCAAGCTTTATATAACTTGAAGTGGAATGTTTCATTTTTGTAAATTTGTGTACTTGAAAATAATGGATAGTATATTAAAATAAATGAGTTCATTACCATGCCTGTAGACTTTATTTTTATTGGGGGCATTCAAAATCTCAGAGATGTTTCATGACAAATCAGTGCCAAGATAAAGCACACTGGCTTGCAGCCTCTTCCTATGGAAGAATTAGTAGAGGGATTGGGAATGTCCTACAGATAGGTAAAGAGTTCTCAAACATTAATTGAGAACAAAGGCTTTCAGTTCCTGTGTTCCCACTTAATCATGATGATTTAGGGCAACTTTCATTGGGTTATCTGGTGGATTGGGGCAGATAAAGCACTAAATCACTTAACATAGTACCCAGCATAAGGTGCACCTTCTGCTGGTACTCTTTTAAAGACAGAGAAATCTTACTCATAGAAACAGAATTTGTTCTCTAGACTCCTGCCCATTAATTGCCACCATTATGGAGTTAAAAGATGTTAGAGCTTCAAAGTACTTTTCCATTAGTGGTGATGAAAAGGAAGGAACCAGTCCCATAATGTCTCATTTAGTCCCCCTTGTGGCCAAAAACAGATATTTATGAAGCAATATGCTGGAATGGAAGCAAATTGACCAAAGAACGAGATTTCCTTTTATTTTTATGTAAACATGGGCCATATAAGAGTCAGGCTTTGTGTTTGGGTTCTTCAGTATGGTGCTAGTGAGAACAGAATTCATAGTCTCCGAACCTGCCTGTCATCTTGCCTTCCATCACTTAACAAATACATGCTAAGCTCCTACTGTGAATAGACATTTGTGTTGGGCCTGGGGATAAACCATAAAATACAGTAAAATTCTGCCCTCATGGAGCTTATGTTCATTTTGGGAGATAGACAAATAAATCAAATAATGTTCAAAGATAAATATAACAGAGAAAAAGAAAATGGGTGCCCTGGAGGAGGGAATACTTGCAAAGAAGCTCTCAGCAAAAGCAATGATCTGGGTAGCATCAAATCTATGCACTCGAAAGCCCTAGTTTAAAATATGGCTGTCAAGGAATGGCTCATTCGGCAGAAACTTCAGAAGTCCAGAAGAAGAACAGCAGGAACAGAGAGTCTGAAGTCAAAGTTCAGGGGACAGCCAAGATGAGGTCGATGAGGCTGGATGAAGGAAAGCAAGGAGAGAGACACTAGAGGCCACACTAAAGGAGGCAGTGAAGGCCCCGGATCAAGGAGGGTCTTATAGGCCAGAGTAAGAATGTCAGCTCCTTTTTGCTGGGAGATGGGACACTGTAGAAGGGTTTTCAACAAAGGATTGATATTACTAGATTTAGACGTGAGGGGAGTCACCATTACTGCTGTGAGGATAGTGAAGCATGGGGACAATGGTAGAATCAGAGATAGGTAGGCCTTTACCCGAGGAGACTCAAGGTAGAGATGGTAGCGTGGCCCATCACTTTTTCGAAAATGTTTGATTTGGGTTTGTTCTTGTTGTTGTTTTCCAAGAACATATTACTTTAAAGTCAAGCTTGCATAATATCCTCTCAATATTAAATGTATGAAATTTTCCCTTGTAAGGTCATATATTGTTTAACAGACATTCACACACAGACACACAGACACACACACACACACACACACACACACACACAGGCGTGCACGCATACACATTGATCTTATAAATGCATCATCAGGCCATTTCACATTCTCAGAGTGTATATATGCAAACTTAAGAAGTCTGCAGTGGGAGGCTGGAGAGATGGCTCAGTGGTTAAAAGCGCCAACTGCCCTTGCCAAGGACCCAGGTTCGATTCCTTACATCCACATGGTGGCTAAAAAACATCTTTAAGCCAGGTGTGGTGGCTCTTACCTTTAATCCCAGCACTTGGGAGGCAGAGGCAGGTGGATCTCTGTGAGTTCAAGGCGATTCTGGTCTACATAATAAGTTCCAGGACAGCCGGGGCTACAGGGAGACCCTGTCGCAAAAAGACAAAAAAAATGTCTGCAGTGTCACTGAGCAATGTGATCTTGTGGGATAGCCATGAGAAAAGTGATCTGTTGTACTAAAATATTTTTATGCAATCCATTACTATGGATATTACTGGTTGGCACATGCATGTGTGATTTGGATGTGTGAGGGCTGAAAGGAAATGTAATTAAATCACTAAAAGAAGTGAGGGATATTATGTCCCCCTTAAATTGCCCCAAGAGTAAGTAAAGGCCACCAAAAGGTAAATGCCTCAGGGCTGGCATTAGAAACTTGCTCTAGAATGCTGCACACACATATTAGACTGGAATTATCTGGTATAATAGTAGTTCCTCTTTGGAAATTACTTCTCGCCATCCCCAGTTTAACCTGAAAGGAGGCATGGTGTTGCCCTACAGCCCCCAAGCCATCACACTCCCAATATACAGTCATAGAGAACATGGGAGTTGAGTGACTCCTGTCTGAGTTTTTTTTTCTATAAACATAACATACATACAGCATATAGATTAGGATATGGTTTTATTTTGTTATTTATAGATGATAATCCTGTAGAAAACTATGCAATAAACAATGTCTCACTTGGAAATAATAAAACTCCAGAACAATAAAATGTGAATAATGACATGTGTGCTACTCTGTCACAGATTGTTGATTAGGTTCATATTTATGAAATAATTAGTTTATCCAGGTTTGTTCCTATCTGATACCTCCTGCTCATGCAGCTCATGAAGAGAGATGAATTTGAAGAACTCATTGCTAAGATTCATTCTGTATTTATCAAGCTCTCATTATGGGTCCCAGAGGGACAGTGTACTAAAGACACGGTGGCTGCTTTTCAAATTAAAAATTTGGACTCAGAATTAAACTAGTAGTTTTGCTTTAATGATAGCAGGACAGAATGAATGGCATGTTGTCTTGGAAAATCAGACACAGGATGTAGCTGAGACTCTGGTCACTACAATGGAAGTAAAAGGCTTTATTCTCATTCTCATGACTCTTAAAACCTTGATGTATGCACAGTAATGCAGAACAGGATAAACATGTGGTTCCTGAAACTTTCTTTTTTTTTTAATTAGTTTTTATTGATGCTTTGTGCATTTCATACATTTTTTCCAATTCAGTTCAGGCTTATTTCCCTTTCCCTCCCCCCCCCACCCCCACCCCATCCCAGATCATGCATTCTGCCATAACTGTCCTGCATCTTTCTCTCAGTTTTTTTTTTTTCATTTTTAGATATAAGTGATAATCCATGAGTACAAGCATCCTTCATGCAAAACCTATCTGCAGGCTGTTGTGCCCAAACACCTACAGCCCCACCATCCAGTGGGGGGTGACAGGTTGTTTGTTCAATCAAGTTGATCAAATGAGTGTCCAGACTACATTGCTGTAGTTTCACCATTCACCCCAATCG